>APFE031314937.1:199792-215976 GCA_000404065.3 Pinus taeda | reverse complement strand
TTAGGAAGCATAAGGATGAAGATTCATCAGGCTCTAAACAAGATAAAGAAGAAGATTAATCTCATTCCCATGACCACTCAAAAGGAAAAGGGAAAGAGGAAAACTTTCTCACACCTCCTAATAGCCCTGTGCATAATAAGAAAGCATCTTTGATTAAGTTAGATGTTAAATTTGATTTGCCTATATATGATGGAGAGCTAAATGCTGAAAAGTTGGACAATTGGATTAGACAAATTGATGTGTATTGCAGAGTACAGAACATAGACTCAGACAAGAATAAGATTCAGCTGGCAAGCCCACGCCTAAGAGGCACTGCCTTGGTTTGGTGGGAAGGTAGAACCCAAGTTGATATGAAGAAGCATGGTAAGACTATCTCTGTCTGGAGTAAATTTGTTGCTGCAATCAAAAAACAGTTCTATCCATTAGCGTACATGCAACAAGCCATGATGAGTTGGCAAACTCTTCGACAGTTGAAGGGGCAAAGTGTGCAAGGGTATACTCAAGAATTCAGAAAAAGAGCATTGATGTTGGGTATCTCATTAAACTCAACAGAAACTCTTTTAAAGTACATTGGTGGTCTACACAGCTACATGAGGCATACCATCCTCATGTTTAATCCCACTAGTATAGATGAGGTATCTGTACAAGCTACTCATCTAGAAGCCAGAGGAAATAATGGAAATCCAGAAGTTGGGGGACCATCCCAACCCACTATAAGCAAGAGCAAGGAGAAAGGAAAGCAGAAGTGGAAGGCAAGGAAGCTAACATTGCACAAAAAGGCAAAGCTTCATGCACTCACTATAAAAAGGATGGGCATGATGATGAGCATTGTTGGATTCTGCATCCAGAGCTGAGACCTAAGAAGTCAGAGGGCAAGAAGAAGAAGACTGTTGTAGCTATTCAGAAAGATTTGGGGTCAGACTCGGGATATGAAACAATCATTGCAGCCACAGGTATAAAAGGTAAGAATTTTGAAGCATCTACTAGTAATTCTTCTCAATCTATTATTGATGAAGAACATGAGAGAAAAAGACATGAGCTTTTCCATATTCGAATTGTTTCCAAAAATCAAAAGTTTGATACTTTGTTTGATAGTGGCTCACAAGTAAATCTAATTTCTGAAGAAATTGTAAATAAATTGGGATTAGCAACTCCACCTCATAAGAAACCATACCCATTAGGACGGTTGAATGATAAAGCACAACTACAAGTGACTAGACAGTGCAAACTCAAGTTTTCTTTTGGGTCAGCATTTGTAGATGAGGTTGAGTTAGATGTAATTCCTTTGGATATATGTGGAATTGTTTTAGGAAGTCCTTACTTGTATGACAGAAAGGCTATTTTCTATAGAGCTGAGAACAAGTATCTACTTGTTAAATATGGAATCGAATATTTTGTAAGAGCTCATAAGCTCAAGAATAATTGTACTCTCATAAACTCAAGACAGATGAAAAGAATGATAAATTCATGCAAACAGTTCTTACTGATGGTTGTAAAGGAAAAGACACTTGATAAAACCAATGTATTTGAGGGCTGTAATGTTGATCAGCAAGCTGATATAGAAAAGATTGTTTCAGAGTATGATGCCTTATTTCAAGAACCTAAAGGTATGCCACCCAAAAAGGGAATAGTACATGATATTATTTTGCAACAAGATGTTCCTTTGCCTAACATTAGGATGTACAAGTTGCCTACTTTAGAGAATGCTGAAATCAAGAAGCAGGTGTAGGAGTTGCTCGAGAAAGGGTTCATCAGGCCTAGCACATCACCATGTGGGTCACCAATCGTTTTGGTGAGAAAGAAAGATAGCTCGTGGAGAATGTGCATTGACTACCGAGCACTGAATAAGATAACAAGCAAAAATCGTTATCCCCTTCCTCGCATAGATGATCTTTTAGATCAATTGAAGGAAGTTGTTTATTTCACCAAGCTGGATTTGCACAGTGGATACCATCAGGTCAGAGTTGCAGAACAAGATGCATGGAAGACTGCGTTCAAAAAAAAGCAGGGATTGTATGAATGGTTGGTTATTCCTTTTGGCCTAACTAATGCTCCTGCTACTTTCATGAGATTAATGAATGATGTACTCAGACCTTTTCTTGATGATTTTGTTATTGTGTATTTGGATGACATTCTGATTTTTAGTAAAACGTGGAAAGAACATTTAAGGCATGTTAAGCAAACATTAGATGTTTTGAAAAGAGAAAAACTTTATGTTAAACTCTCCAAATGTGAATTTGGAAAAACCTCTCTAAATTATTTGGGTCATATAGTAGGGGGAGGCGAATTGAAAATAGATCCCTCTAAAGTGGCAGTCATTGTAAACTGGCCTAAACACAAGTCTGCTACAGAAGTGAGAATCTTCTTTGGAGAAGCACAATATTGGAGGAAGTTCATTACAATTTTTTCCTCAATTGCAGCTCCCTTGCATGCCTTGACAGGATTGAACAAGGTGTTTCAGTGGGGAGGCAAACATCAGAAAGCCTTCGACACCTTGAAAGAAAAGATTAGTACAGCACCGATACTAGCATTTCCAGATCTACAAAAACCATTTGAGATCCAAACAGATGCCAGTGACTATGCCATGGGAGCAGTGTTGACACAACACGGTAAACCCATATGTCATCTTTCTGAGACCTTTAATCCTGTAGTAGTTAACTATCCTACATATGATAAAGAATTGTATGCATTAGTTCAAAGTGTGAAAAAGTGGAAACATTACTTAATTGGCAAGGAGACAGTAATACATATTGATCATCAACCACTTCAATATCTACACTCCCAAACTAAATTACAACAATCAAGACACTACAGATGGATGGGTTTTCTACAACAGTTTCATTTAGTCATCAAATATAAAAAGGGCATACATAACAAGGTTGCAGACATGTTATCTAGACCCATTATAAATGCATCTACCATACTTAAGCATAATTCTTTGCTACACGAAAGCTACATAGAACAGTATGCTCAAGACATGGACTTTAAATATGTATCTGCAACTTTGATTCAAGGCAAAATAATAGAAGAATTGGACTATCACATGAAGGACCGACTCTTATATCATTATGGGAAACTCTGCATTCCACAAATTGAGAGAGTAAAGATAATTAGGGAAGCACACACTTCTCTGATATTAGGTCACTTTGGGGTAAGTAAAACAATTGCACAGTTGCAAAGGTTCTGCTATTGGCCAAGAATGAGTGAGACAGTTTCTAGATATGTAAACGGATGTGCTATGTGTGCGAAAAGCAAGCCCAGCAATAGAAAACTAGGCTTGTACACTCCCTTTCCAGTTCCTTCTCACCCTTGGGAAAGCATTTCCGTGGATTTTATTGGAGTACTACCTAAATATAGGAAAGGTCATGATTATCTATATGTTGTTGTGGATAGGTTCAGCAAAATGTGTATTTTGATACCCTGTAGTAAATAGATTACAACTGAACAAATTGCAAAATTGTTCTTTTAACATGTATGGGTTCATTTTGGATTACCCACTTCTATTGTATCTAATTGAGACACCCGATTTGTGGGGAATTTTTGGTCAAGTCTATGGGAACTAATGGACACCAAATTAAAGAAAAGCACAGCTTTTCATCGATAAACAGATGGCCAGACAAAAGTAGTTAACAGGAGGGTGATCCAGTTACTGAGAGGATATTGCAGCAAACACCCTAAGCTCTGGGATGAACACTTGTGTTATCTGCATCATGCTTACAATAGAGCCAAACACTCTTCTACACAGAGATCTCCTTTTGAGACCTGTTTTGGTTTCATACCAAGGTCTCCTTTAGATTTTGTCTTTGGTAAAGATACCATGGTTGATAGACACAGTGGTGTGGACAAGGCAACTAGGTTCATTGAACAGATCCAGGAGATCCACTAGGTAGTACAGGAACAGCTGGAAAAGAGCCAGGCCAAGTACAAGGCTAGGCATGATAAGCATCAAATGGAGCATAGTTTTCAAGTTGGAGACCAAGTTTGGCTATATATTAGCAAGAACAAGATGCAAGGTGAAAGTAAAAAGCTAAAACCTATCAGGTATGGACCCTTCAAGATACTTGAGAAGATTGGTGAAAATGCTTTTTGCCTTGATCTACCAGCTTACATGCACATCTACTCAGTCGTAAATGTAGATTGCTTGAGGTTGTTTGAACCTTCAATGATTGAGGACCCTGAAGAGCATAGTCAATTACCTTCTGTTGATGACCTGCTACCTGAATATCTTAATGAATTTCGAGAAGACATAGTGCTGGATAGGAAGGTAAGGACGATGCACAGTGGACAAATGGAATACCTCAGGATTGGGCTCAAAGGTTCGAAGCCAAGCAGTGTGAGGTGGATTGAGATTGGACAAGTGAGAAAGCAATACCCTCACTTAGTCGATGCTTGAAAACCAACTTTTGGTGGTCCAAAAGCTTTTTCAGTGGGAATGTCATGATCCAAATTGGATCCATAAAATACTGTCAAAGAATCATGACTGTATCAGGACGAAACAAATCTTTAAAGAATCCAAAACGGCGATAAAAAACACCCTGAACCAGTAGTAATGGTAGCCAGCGTGGAACAACGAGGACCTCGGTCAAAGTGCACTGACCGAGGCCCATGGATATTGCGCAGGAGGTCAAAGTAGCCTCTGGGAACCCCGGATCGGGAAAAGGAGGTGATTTTTGATCGCTAGGCGAATAGGGCCAAAATGGAGGAGCCTTAAGCACTCAATTTCGTTGGGAGCCAAATAACCGCGGGCGGAGAAACGAAAAGTGCTAACGTATGAAGGCACGACCCGTGCTCTGGAAAACCGACAGTATTGATCAGGGTTCCCTCAAATGGTAAACGGTTTTGGAGAGAGCAGAGTGATCCCACTCAACGATCGATGCGTGGTGACGAAGGTGAGAGAAAACCGTCGTTGATCATGCGTCATCGGTCGAGCAGGTCAACCGCGCGGGATGTGTGTATGACGTTGGATCTGGGGGAGCCTAAATCGGACGACTGAGATTGCGCCAGATAGAAAGAAGCAGAATCGACAAGGAATTAAGTCATGTTCTAAAGGGATTTGGAATCCATTTGACCGCCACGGTGGAGGAAGAACGCATCCATGACGTAACTAAAGAAACGAACCAATGAGCAGGCTGGCACTGTTCAGGTGAGTACACGTGGCCACTCCTTGAGCATTCATGCTGACGCCGAACAGGGAACTCCAAGCACAGTTGTAGAAAGCTAATCAACAGAGGCGGAAGAGGAACCGAACAGGCATGGAAACGAATGGATAAAAGCCATGAATAGAGACAGAATACACAGTCAAGTCGGGAGTAAAGTCCGAGAAAGGAAGGAAAAAAAAGACCAGAATCCCGGGAGGAGGACAGGATACACAGAGAAGAAGGCAGTAAAGCAAGAGAAAGGCAAGAAGAGACAGAGGGCCAAGCTGACCAGGGGCAACATCAAGCACCACCGAGCTTGAGAGATTTGAGCCACCCTATAGAGGGATCTGTCCGGGCTGAGCACCACGTTGGGCTCTTACCACTATAGACCAGAAGGTCATAGAGCTAGTGGGAAGAAGATACTGTGTACTCTAGTGGCTTGGGGAATCCAAGAACCAACCTGCCAAGCAAAACCTACTTCAGGAGAACTCACATTGAGTCCCTACATTGTAATTCTCTGCTTAAAGATACAATAAAACAAGGCCGCCACTGAAAGTTGGACAAGAGACGTAGCCCTGGAGAATAGGGTGAACTCCTCATTAAAATTGATTGTTTCTTTGTGATTGCTTGTTGTATTTCTTTGTTGTCTTTCCATTTAAATGTCTTTGTATTGGAAATCTGATCGATTCGTTGCTTGAATAACACAGAACACACACTAGCACATGAGTCTGTAATACCTTTTGTTTAATAAATCTTCAACTGATGTCACTCATAGGGTTATTATCAGATCAAAATGATAGATTTCTAACCACTCCATAGAAATTGACTTATCAATATAACACCTGGTATCAATGTACATGGGCATTAATGCAATAGAAATTTCCTCAAATTCTTCTTCCACATGGTCTTTTCTAGGTTTTCTCTTGCCACTGAGGCATATCTTCAAATGATGATATGCTAAAAGATTGAAAGTTGTCCAATCATGGAAGATCAAAGATATCCATTAGAATAAGTAACTTAGAAAGCTAAAGTAAATTGGGGGGGCAACAAAAAAGAGCAATGTAGTATGAACCCAAGAGATGTGTTATGGTGCAAGGAAAAAAGTTGTGCTTTCAAGAAAGATTGTGTTGCAATGCAACTTGGTAATGTGCCCTTGTGGGGATGGATCGTGACACAACTATGTGATGCATCACATGGTATGCAAAGGATTTGCACCATAGCGCAACACAAAAACCTTGATTGCTCAACAAATATGTGACACAATACACAAAGAGTGGGCGACACTTCATATATCAAAGTGTGATGCACACTACACAAGGTAGTAATGCGGAAATGTGATGTGAACCCATGGTACGATGGCAAATGGGGATTAAGAAAATGACTAAGACTAAGTGTTGGAGAAATAAGGGTTCCACTATATGTGTGTGTGTGTGTGTGTGTGTGTGTGAGGAAAAAGGCAAATGGTTACTTGCATTAAAGTTTTAGGGTAATGTGTACAATCCATTGAAAAAAACATATGTGAGAAGAGGATGCTAAATACCAACTTGAAAAGTGGCATGGTGAAGTGTGGGTGTTACAACTCCAGGAAGTGTGACACAAACTTGGGTAACAAAGATGGGTTTCCAATCGGCACGACAAAAGTGTCCAAGGAAGACTTGCGACAATATAAACATGGTGAAAATAAAATAAAGCGGAAGTATATATAATAATCTCATTGTAGGAAGTGCATTAATTGTGTTCACACATTGCAAAGAGATTTGCAATGAAACTTAGTGCCACAGATTGTGGTTGCATTGGTATGAAATGATTTTTGATGCACCCTTCATCAAATTTGATGAATTTTATAAGTTATAACCTCCTTATGTATTGCAGTTCAAGGGTATGAAAATGGTCTTAGGGTCTTGGTCAAATAGATGCTTTAGTATTTTGGATGAGGGGACCCTAAATTTGCCTCCTATAAAAAAAATAGTGTTGTTGTAGTTGCTACAACAGGTTGGGAGGAAATTTTCGTTTTAGGGGTGAGAGATGTAAGTTTTAACCCTATACAATTAATTTATGAAAATATATTCTTAATCAAATAGAAAAATATACAATGGAAAACACACAAATTTACATAGAGATTTTATCTCGGAAACCCAAACTTGAGAATATCAACAAGACTTTTTTTTATTATACGTTTTCTATACATTATTACAATACAATATATATCCTGCAACATACATGAACTTCCAATCCAACCATAGCTCCTTAACCAAAACTACAAAAACCATGGGCAAAACCACCATGCACCATAAAACTGCTTTTAGTAAGACTATGGGCCAAAAAACATAAAAAATGGACGTAAAATAAACCCCCCAAAAAATACCCTCCAACCAAGGGGGGTTAGTAGCCTCCCTGGGGACACCCCTAATGTTCATGGTGCATACAAGTGTGCTATAACACATACCCAACAAGAGACACCTGCCATAGAAATTTCCAAAGGCTTTTATCGTGGAAAAGGTTGAAGTTCCCCATTTTTGCAAATCCAATGAGATTTGGTTAAAAGAAATTTTGAACCCTATATGAAGAAAGCTTTGTTGCTTCAATGGATTATCATCATATGTGAACACACTAATAAGCTTGTAAAACAAGTGGGAAGGCAATTAATTGGTAAGATTTTGTGAGAAATGTCCTTTTAGACAATTGTTTTCAAAAGAAGAAAATAGACATAGGTTATTAAAGCACAAAGAGTGGTTTTGAGGAAGAACACGCTACTTCCTAACTCCCTAGATGGTAGAGTTTAATCTAAGAATGATGATGATCTAGATGACACTTGTTTGGGTGAGATTCCCAATCAATTTATGCACTTTTTGGAATAGACCATTTAAAAGAAGAAGAAGAAAAAGGAACTACTTAGGTAATTCCAATAGCTATGATGACAATGGAGATGGATGGTCTCTTTTCCATAACATGAATTTGTGTAGAGGTATATTTGAGCAATGGGATTCCAAATAGGATCATCCTGTCATGGGAAGGAGCTAAATGGAATCAGACCCTGGATTGTGAGAAAACTATCTTCTATTGTAGACTATGTAAAAAAACCAAGCCAACTAGTGGTAGTGAGTCTAAGGAGATTATGAAAACATGGATATCAAATCTCAAAACAATCTCACCGAGGTAAACCCTTAAAATTAGAAGCAAATAATATGACATAAGATGTATTTAAAATTGTTAAAAGAATAAGTAAAACATGGCAATCTTATAGAGGAGGGAAAGGATAAAAAGCAATAGCCATGTAAGGCAACACATTATGGCTTTCAAATATTCAAAAGAGGAAGGAAGATATTGTCGGGTTTGGGAGGCTCCTAATGAGAACTATGTGATGTAGAAGATCAAGGTCAAGCCCCTAAATAGAAGAAGGCCCAATAGATTTAAGAACCTATAAATGACACTTTACTAAAGGGAATAGCATATGTGACAACCCCATTTTGAACTCCAGAATTATTGTAACAAATAATGTCATTATTGCTTATAGTGATGTTTAAATGTCACCTTGGTGGTGTACCAAACTAAATTATCTAAAAATGATGCATATGTAAATATTTATAATGATCAAAAGTTGATTGGGAATGCAATCATTGATATAAACTACGATACCATGAGTGGGAATTGGTCAGAGGGTTACAGAAAATTAACCATGCCTGTTATCACAAGAAAACCTCACATAGAGATCAATGCCAAAATTTGAATTCAAAATTTTATGACATTGTTTTCCCACCAACCCATAATTCATTGAATGAAACAATGGGTAGTTGAAGCAATCACCTACCACATTTATGGGGTTCGAGTGGTGGTTTTTGAGTACCCTCATAATTTATTAGGAAACATGGGAAAGTATCAATCTCATAATTCCAGGGTTGAACCATGAACGATGTAGGAAATAGGGAAAAATATGTGGATCATACATCCATAAGTGGATTCAGACGATACCTAGAGAGACCAGAGACACATGGGTGCCTGGAGTGGTGATTTGCTTGAGTAAGAGCTGTCAATTTCAAGGGGGGATTTTTTTTCCATTGTTTTGAGTAATTATATAAATTTTAGGTGCCCAAATACACTAAGAAAAGTGCCATTAGTGTATTGGAAGATTGTTGTCATGTTTTGGGCTCTCTAAAAATAATTTTCACATGCTCATTACTCACTAGATAGCTCTAGAACTTGGTTGAGCAATGCAGGGCTACAAATTGATGAATGTTGGGCTAATATGATAGGCAATGGGAAAGGAAATCATCGAGGGACTGTAGAGTAGTGAACAGGTTTCCATATTGCTATGTTGGTTAGATAACAGGCATCTAGGATTTGTGGAGACCCCATGCTTGGCAGGTAGAGGAGTTCTCTGATATTTTGTTCTTGTGAAGGAGAGTTTCCTTCACCCATCCTAGATATAAGTGTTGATAGTATCCTCTCTTGGTATCCTAACCTGGATAGGGGATGTCTAGCAATAGAGAGCAGTGGTATAGTTGAGCTTATAATTGGGTGGAAAAGGATCCTTCCCAAATCGGTTTCCTTCTTGAAATTTCAGATAAGTTTTGCCTCTAATTTCTATTATTATTGTTCATTCACTCTCTGAATTTTGTTGCTAAGCTTAGAAATTGGAAAATGTATGTTATTTTTTTGGTATGGAATTTAGATGGTGGTACGTGTTAAATTGTCATATCAATCTTTTATGGTGACTTGAAGGTGTGTAATTTTTTCACATGGTTCCTCACCTATTTCCACAGTTATAAGGGTAATGATCCATGTCTGGTATAATCTAAACCACTAAATGTGTACGGGCAATGTTAGCACTCTGTAGTTTTCCTAGGCTGAAGAGGAAACTGCAGAGATAACCACAAACCACTTTAAATTTGGGATCTAGCCCTTCCAGCTTCAGAGAGGGCTCTCTCTATATAAATTTTCAATTATTGTCTTAGGTTTTAGGCTAGTTATGAATATCAAAAAATAGGTTTTAAAATTGTGGTTGCAGGATGAAGGAGGGCTCCATTGGGCATGGAGTGATAATAATGTTCATTAATCAATCACAAATAAACATAGTAGTTGAAATAGGGCGAGGTAGGAAAATTCCTGGATCATACAAAATATTTGAGTTATGGATGAGATGAATAAGAGTGAGGATCAATTAAATATAAAGCATATAAAGATTAATTTTATATTTAATTTCAGAAGGAAAATGTTTAGATTGCTTAACAAGACAGAGCAGAGTACTGTGAGTAAATTCTACTCATAATCTTCTTGTAAACAGTCAAGAAATAGCATTCATGTGGAAACATTGAAGGAAAGACAATTTTACAAAGAAAGAAACATCGCCATTTATCTTACACAAGAATCCTGAAACAATATCGCCTCTATATTTCTGAATTGATTACTTCAAGAAAAATTCCACGGTTTACAATCAAAATAAGGATCTTATCTTTTCTACACAATCAACCCTTTCTACTTTCTTTTACAAAATATTTATAGAGTTTGTCACAAAAATATTTGGGCTTGAAACAAAATTTATTGCAAAAATAATATCTACTAAAACAATGTAGATATTTCAAAATATAACTGAATAATAGCAATTATGGACTGATTCAAATGTTTTGCACACACTTTGAGGATTGTTGTTGCTGACTATAGCTACAATTATATGCTTCTATTGACTACTCCTAATATTTAGAATTCTATTTGATTTACTCGATGAGCTCCAGTAGTTTATCCCATTTGTCTTCAATCGGAATAGGAAAGTTTACCATGTTTCTAAATCTTTCATCCACCTCTATATATGTTTCAAAAGTTGGTTTATTAAGAAGCAGGTGATGAATTTCTTTTTGGATAAACAAGTCATATTGCAAACCTTCAATGAAATCTTGTCCACTTATTATCCCTCTTACTTTGGAAAATCTAGATTTATTTGTAGCTATGTTGCACAATTGGTCCTCATAAGTTTCTGATGGAATCAATTTGTCATTAGAAGCTCTCAAAGGTGGAAGCCCTTTCTCCTGCAATAGATTGAATTTCATGTTGAATCTTCTCACTTATAGCTCTAACTCTTTACATTATTTTCTAGTTGTACCATAAGATTTTCCTTATAACTCTTTTTACCTCCATGATTGTGTCTGTTTTGTCCTAAATTTGTAGTTCTTCGAGCTCATCTTTGGTTTTTGAGTTCAACATCTTGATGATTCAGTGTGCTTCTATTGTCCTGTGTTCGATCTCAACCTTTATTTTCAATTGTTACCTTGACATTTTGTACCAATTCTTCTTGCTCAAATATAATTTGAAAGGATGACCATAACTCAATGAGATTGGCATTAATATTATACCATATGTTTTGCTTAGCTTCTGCCAATATTTGTACTATCAATGATTGGGCTTCATACTTTTGAATCTGTTGAGTAAGCTTGAAGTTTTTTTGCACTTCTGTTAAATATGCATTATCAGCTTTAATTTTATTCTCTTCCATTATTTTCAACGTTGCCAACAATCTTTCATTTTCTTGAGTGGACAATGATAAATCTCCCAGAGCTTTCACTAATTTTCCAGAGGAGTTTGCAATGGTGGACCATGTTCTTTCTATTGAAGTTGTTGTCGTTGTCTGTTGTGCTAATGTACCTGTTCATGCTCATTGTTCCTTTTCTTTTAAAAGTATCTCCATATCTATCTCCATCTTCTGAATTTGAATATTTTCCCAACTATCAGCTTGAACAAATTTTCTCTCTACTTCCAGCTGAGTAATTTCTTTGGCATGTGGGTGCTCTGTAGTTGGAAGTTTGAGTTTTTTTTCTCAAGGCTTGAATATCTAATTTTTTTTATTTTTTTTTGTTATCATTTCCTCAACTTCTTTAATGTCACTAGGATCATATCCTAGCTTAATCACCAAATATTCAAGAGCTTTAATTCTGATGTCTTTGGCCAAGGATGACAATCTTTCTATCTTTAGCTGTGAATGAATATTGTTCAACGAGGCTTGCAATTTAGAGGTTGCCATGGCCGAGCTTGTTAATGTTGAATATATCATCCCACTAGCCTATTTATTCAAGTCATTGTGATCAATTGCATTAATCTTCTTAGTGTCAAAAGCAAAGACAGATGTTTTGTAATCTTCTGCACTTTTGGGGACTGGAACTGTAAGTTCCAAGAAAGCTAATTGAAACTTCCCCTTCTCTATGTCAAGTGCAGACAACAATAATTTGTAACCTTCAATGCCTCATTTTTCTTCTTAATCTCTTTGTACCTGGAAAAAATATTTTGTTGTGTTGCAATCTGAGAAGCAGAAGCCTCAGGAGACTATGTTGTTTCTTCAATATGTACAAAAGAAGTAGTGGGAAAACCCGATAATAAAACAATTGTAGTTTGCTCATGTGAGCCTTTTTCTTTTGAGGACTCTCCCTGATTGTTTGTTTTCTTTATCCTCTTGAAAACTAGAAAGTCTACAGCTTGAGATTTTGAGTATGTGGGAGACATACTTTCCCTGGACCTTTTAGTTTCTTTTTCTTTTGAGATAGGAGTTTGTAGGGATGTCTGACTCATAATATGTTCTCTAGCTTCCTGTAGTGGATTCTTTGTCCACTCCTTATTTACATATTGCTCTATTTCTGGTCTAGGTGTATGTACATAAGGTGTGGTCCTCTGCTCCACTATTAATTTTGAAATTATCCCTAAAGGATCATAAGGCCATGTGAAACTTAATTTAAATTTCATTTTCTTTAGTAAAACACTTGCATGCTTAGTTGTTGCTCTAGTATTGACGATGAAAGGGTCGATCTTTGCCTTTAGATTAAACTGTGTCTTCTTCTTTCTTGATACAAAATGCAAGTCATCCATATTCATCATTTTCCTGATGTATTATAAGGCAAAGATTCTTATTGGCACAAAAATTGGTAACCTGTAAGGAGGGATTTCACATCCATATATCCTAATCTCTATATAGTTTTGGTAAAGATACCAGTCTCTAACCTTTGCTTGTTTCGTAAGATGTAAAACTCTATTGATTTTTTCTAAAATTCTTGGTATATCATCACTACTGAGAAGACATAAGGACACATGCAAGAACTAATCTACAAAATTATTGAAGGAGTGTTCTTTTGAATTCGTCCTCACCAAGGAAGTCCAGTGAATGACTAACAGTGGTCTTCCCTATGCATCCAACTTTTGTAACTAAAAATTGAAATTGTCTACTTGATGAAATAACAACAAATATACAAGAACCGACTAGTCTTTGAATGCAACTCAACATAAAACTTCAAAAATTGATCATGAATAACATCTGACAAGAACTCACTATAACTGAAAATGATTAAGGGCTTCTGACCAGTAGAAAACACTGACAAAAATCCTAATATTACTTCATCTACCCATTGATCTATAGGATAACCTAATAAGAAAATGACCATAGAAATAACTTTCCTTGACATTTCAGGAAACATAGAAGCAAAATATGGGGGATTGGTTCTAGGTAACTTAGAATTCTCAGGCAAAAAGGACTCAAAAATGTGGGCTCGTTGAGGGAAAATGAGTTCCTAATATAACTACATGAGTGAATCAGTGGAAAAAGGATACAAGGGAGCTTGAGCATAAATCTGGAGTGCTTGACAAATATATTATGGTGTAATTGCAAATAGAGTTTCATTGTTTTGGGCAATTACAACCCTCTGGCTAAGGAGATATCTGAGATGACACCGTGTAAAAAAATCAAGAAAAACATGAGTTTGGGGAAAGATGAATTGAGGTAAAAATGATTCCCAAATGCTCAATTAATCGTTGACATCTAAGAACTTTTGGTTTGCCCAATTGTAGAGTTCATATAGATCGAACTCACACTAGGTCTCTGATATTTTTGTACTATGTGTCGACCAGGGAAGTTCATCAAGGTACACAACAAGGGTCAATGTAGGGCTTTCCACAACCAAGTTTGATTTGCCTTTGTGGGACGACATTTCTGGCTGTAAATTTAAAGCTAGGGAATTGAAGTACCAGACTGCAACAATTGTTGGTGTAGGAGGACGATGACGCACTTGAGAATTTTGAGACTGGACCTGCACTGGTAAGAAATAGAATAGGCGAAAGGAGTGCATGCAGGGGTTGTGTGACCTTTTAAAATGGGAGGGTGAATGGTTAAATGGGAAGATAACCATTTTTGAAACGTCTCATTAGGAAATTTAAATGTTAGTGGGAGTATTAAACCATTGAATGGTCATGTGACTGTTGGCGGGAGAATTAAATATCTTTAATGGTTATCTGGTGGGAGCGGAGGAGAGAATTCTAGGTGGTGGGATGTGATTGGAGTGGGAGCGGGAGCGGGAGAACAAGCGGTTTTCGAAGGGGCGGGTAGACAGTAAGTTGTTTCGGGGAAAGGGGCCCCGAACTCATCGTGGGGCCGCCACATATGGTTTGGTGGTTTTCCCAAAAGCCACTTTTCGAACACCCCCCCCCCCCCCCCCCCCCCCCCTCCTCATTAACTTCTGATAGTGCGGGGGGGGAAACTTTGTCCTCCACTGTTGATCTAGATGGGGACAATCTTGTCCACTCACTCATGCAATCGCTTTATCGAAAAGGACAAAAACGTCAAATCATTGATTTGTTTACAAATCAAATAATAATCCTCCTCTAATAGCAGGATTAAAAATGATAAAATGATTTATTGTGGCATTTAAACTAGTGCGCCTTATTTTTGGGACATTTATTTTTAATTTTTTCTATATAATTTCTTTTGCCCTCTTTTATTCTTTTCCTATTTTTCTTTCTTTTATTCTTTTCTATTTTTTTATTTTTCTTTCAAAAAGATAAAAACAACTAAAGTAAAAAATAAGTTACAATATCCATCAGGATAAATAGTTAGTCAAACATACTTTGATCAATATATTATAAGACCTTGACAGGGACCAAGCTTCACTTGCCATAAATCTCAATAAAACCTATATAAGTGTAAGTACATAGCTAGATCAAATGTATCTTAATGCATGGCTTAAATGTCTACTATATACCAAGGGTTGGCATTATTAATGGAGACATGTTAAATTTGGTAGAAACTTGGTTATCAGTAGGGGAGAGTGAAAGCTGTAATTGTTTAATTTTAACTGTGTGTGTGTGTGTACACACATACTCATTCATGCCAATACCTAAAATTATGTTTAATTTAATATTGTTAGCTAGAATGTCTAGTATTCCGAGTTTACAATAGCTTGTTGGGGCTAATTTGATGTTTGAGGTGACGAAATTAGTTTCATAATCCTCCTACTTAAATGTATGTAAATAATATATGAGAATATTTATATGCGTATAATTTACTTACATTCCTGGAATTTCTATACATGATGAAGACGAGAATTATAAGCAAGAATTTTAGTCAATCTATGAGCATTACTTCGATGCAAAGAATGGTGTTTGTAAATTTGAATAATTCCTTGAATAGAAATAATCATCTTTAATGTCTAATGCAAATTCTCTTAGTATTTCTGCAAAGGTTTCTAAAATACTCTCCCTTAACAGTCGGAAGTACTCATGAAGCTTTTACTAGGTAAAACTTAAATTTTCGTCGATAATTGATAATGCCATTAGGGGTTCAACGATTTTGACAATGATCAACATTAAATTTTACCGACGATCAATAATACCATCTAGATTTCAAGGATTTGAACAAAGGTCAAATATTATATTTTGTTGGTGGCCAATAATACCATCGAAGTTTTAGCGATTTGGACAAAGGTCAAATATTAAATTTCATTGACGACCAATAATACCATTAGGGATTCGGTGATTTGGACAAACATCAAATATAAATTTCATTGAAAACCAATAATACCATCAAGGATTCAATGATTTTGGGAAAGGGCTCTTAGGATGTTAGGATATTCCGACACATAGGAAATAGTTAAGTTCAACTTGGTCTAGTATAGAGTTAGGTATAGAGTTAGGTAAAGTGTGTTTCTTTACCGTTGTACATTTTGTAACTTACAATCCGACAGTCATGATATGTAGTGATCCGACGGTTCATTCTCTCCTCGGTATTACCGACACTTGATCCGT
>APFE031314937.1:127917-160525 GCA_000404065.3 Pinus taeda | reverse complement strand
TAATAATATTATTGTTATTATTACTAATTATTGCTTTATGTATACCTTTTAAATGTTATTAGTAAATATTATTAATTATTGTTCATGTATTGCTAATGTGTAACACTTAATTATTATTTGTAAATATTATTGTTAATGCATACCTTTTACGTGTTATTTGAAAAATTAATACTTATTGCTTATGTATTGCTTATGAATGCCTATTAAATATTATTAGTAAATTCTTTATTAATTATTGCTATGCATACTTAATAGAAATTATTTGTAGATGCTTCATATAGCATTAATTGTATTTCCTTGTTATTGCTAGTTTGTATTAATGCTTATATTAAAGTACTAACCTCTATTTGTTTATTAATGATACTTTTTAACCTAGGTCACTAAAGAGGAGATGAGCTCATCAGACAAGGGTCACTAGAGGGGCAGGCTCTAATGCTAGCAGATCGAGGAACTCAGACCTAGTCTTTGAGATCTACGGGGGATAGCAAGGGGTTCCAGCTTCTACTAATTTCCATCCCACCATCCCTATTAAAGTTCTTAGGATGTTTAATGATCTCAATAGCTTCTCTGACCTTTCTTTTGAAATGGTGGTCCTCATTGGCAATAACCTTGGCATCTTCAAGGCAAATATGGTGGTTAGTCTTACCTACATGCTCGGCTAAGGCTGAGGTTCGGACCCTTTCATGGCAGAGGTCTGTGCTATGCTCTTTGAGCCTAATCCTAACAGATCTACCGGTTTCTCCTATGTACTGATCCCCACATGAACATTTGATGATATATACCCCTTTTTGTTGAAGCTGCTCTTGGCTGTCCTTAACGGATTTCATTCTTTGCTTGATGGTGGACCAGGGTTTGAAGGCAGTCTTGATATTCTTTTTGTTTAGGATTTTGGCTATCTTATCTGTGACACCCTGGATGTAAGGAAGGTAGGCACTGGAGGTGGGGGTGTCTTTGGTCTTGCTATTCTTCTTTACAGACTTCGCTTTTTGAATGGCTTTATATATGCTTTTACTGTTGTACCCTAGGTTGGCAAAAGCTCTTTTAAGGTAGGAAATTTCTTCTTCAGCATGGTCTATATCTGAGATTCTGTAAGCTCTAGTGAAGAGGGTTTGCAGCACCCCCATTTTTTGGGCAGGGTGGTGATGAGAATCGGAGTGCAGGTAGTTATCGGTATGGGCTTTCTTTCTAAAAACTTGTGACCTATGGAACCATCCTCCTTTCTTATGAGAAGGATGTCCAAGAAAGGTATGCAATTATTTTCTTCTATTTCCATGGTGAATTTGATGTCTTCAGACAGACTATTGAGGTGGTCAAGAAACTTGCTTAGTTCATTCTCGCCATGAGGCCAATTGACACTTGTGTCATCAACAAACCTGACCCATGATTTGGGTTTTAATGGATAAGAGTCCAGGGCCTTCTTTTCGAATTTCTCCATGAAAAGGTTTGCCACGATTGGTGAGAGAGGAGATCCCATAGCGACACCTGAAGTTTGTTCAAATATTTCACCTTGGAAGGAGAAGAAGGTGGAGCGGAGACAGATTTCGGCTAGCTTAGCAGTCTGGGGATCTGCTACTTCTTTGACTACTTGAATGGCTTCATCTAGGGGAATTTTGGTGAATAGCTGAACTACGTCAAAACTAACGATTTTATCCCAATCTATCCCCAGTAATATCGGATAGGGGTCTTTGTCTCCCATGATGTCTATGACCTTAAAGTTTTCATACTTATTTACCCCTGCTATGTCTACTTCCACATCTTCCAGGCGTCCAACTAGGAGGATACAGTACTGATTATCCATGCGCAATTGAATCAAGAAGAATTCCAACTTAGGTCTTCCCAGGGCTTCCTAGGTCTTCCTTGATAAAATGTTTGCGTTTGAACCCAAATCTAGCATATTGTCCTTGATCTGGAACCCCACGATCCGAGCATCGACATGAAATTACCTCCTTGTCCTTTTCTTTTTCCTCCGCACTCATCTAGAATGCTTTTCAGAAAAATTGGCAGAGATGAGCCCTTCTAGAAGCTCCCTATATTTTATAGCAGATTTAAGCTTCTTCTGCAACTTCCTGACATATGTTCGTCGTTCATGATCTACAAGAACAACTTGAAACATTCTACTACGGTTTGGGAATTGTTCTATGGCAGTTTTGGGTTTCTAGCCTCAAAAATTCTTGTTTCTCTCCTTGGGTGCCATCGGTGGAAACCAACTGGTTGAATATCTTTGTGGCATCTTTATAGTACTGTTTCTGTTGGTTGGAATCATAAGAACGCTTTGTTAAGACAAGATTTATGATTCTGTGTTGTTTGTTGGTCCCATAGTCAGTGCTAGTCTTCTTTCCCCCATGGGTGACTATGTTAATATTTGACATCAAAGCTGATTTGGGTTCCTGCGGTTTTGCATTAATCAAATTTTCTCTCCTATATCGGTTGCGCTTCTCCCATCTAGTGATTAGTTATGGGAAATCCTCTATTGCGTGTGCGTTGAATCTGCACTGTGAGCACCATGGTATTTTGGGTAGGGGGCAATCTCTTGTAACGTGCCCCTCTTGATTGCAATCATAGCAACAGAACAGACCTTTACCTCATGTTCTTCCCCCCCTTGTTCCTCCACCTCCTAGCCCTCGAGGAGCTTCATTATTCCTAAAGGCAGAGTGATCCAACCGATCAGCTAGAGCGTCTAAGTCCCTACACTGATTAGTGTGGTGAGTTGACGAGCCACAAAATTCATAGAACATATTGTTTTGTACATTTAAATATTTTTGTAAGATTGGACAGAGGTGTGTAAGATGTCCATATGTTCGGCATATTTCATAGTGTTCATTTGGAGATGCACCCTACTAGTTGGGAAAGGCATGAAACTATGTGTGGCCTGGGTATAAACCCTGCGTACCAATCTATGCAACTCTAGTGGCAAGTAAGGATGTAAAGGGCCCCGCCAGTACAGAGGGAGTGCTGGGCCCCCTCATCCTTGGTCACTCTATGGCATGATTTCCTTCGATGTGATGATTAGTACACCACATGTGAGCTCACACAAGTCACGATGGGTACATGTCCCTCAGCTTCTCTATCAAATCAGTAATTTGATGTTGCAATATTATGAGAGTAGGATCGTTGGAAACTGATCCTCCTCGATATTCGTTTGGATATCCTATGATAGCCTCATTCTTGGTTTCTTGTTCAAGCTCATCTTGTAGGGTGTCAATATTTTGTTGAGTTAGAGGAGTGTGGTTGAGTGGAAACAATGCTTTTGATGAAACAATCTCATTGGTGATTGGATCAATGGGGTAACTCAGTTTTCCAATGGCATCCTTCAACCTTTACATCATTTCCCACACAGTTTCTGCCTCTCGCTGCTTGATTTCCCACAGTTCAAATAACCCATATTGGTTAGTCTATAGAAGTTTGAATTCTTGAACGAATTCCCACCGAACTTCATCTATTGTCAGATTCTGTTGCAGGGCAGACCACTTGATGAACCACCTCAACGCTCTTTCTTTTAGAGAAGTTTGAAATTCAATTAGTTTAGTGGCATATAGAGTTTGAAGAGCCCTCTAAATAGCCTCACACAAGTACTAATGTTGTTCGACATCCTCATTCCCTTTCCCAGTGAACTCACTACCGAGTAAAAGATCCTGCAATGTTGCCAACCATACACGGTCGAACTAACGAGACAAGTATGAACCCTTTGAAACAATTTGCTATGACCCTTGGAGACTTGAATTACAACTGCTATTTCTACTATTAGATATACTTGCCTTGTAGGTATTTTGTACTTTGTGAACCTTTATAATTTTAACTAGCTTAGAGATAAATTGAATAGGGTTTTGATAAAGTACCAGGGGAAAGTCAGGGAAGTGTTACCTGAATTGCTGGGAAACGAGTTACTATTCTTTGGAGATGCATCATCTTCAAAAAACAACCTCCTCATAATGAAGTGCACTTCATCATCTGGGCCCTCCCTTTGGCTTGTAGGGCTCAATCCAACTGGTGTCTCCATCTCTCCTAGCAAGAGGAAATCTATATTATTTCTTTTGACCCGCGTCATAGTAGTCTTGACCTCTCTTGCTGGGCTAGGCCTCACTCTAACTCTATCCCCTTCTTTCTAGATCTCCAACTGACTTACTCCTCCTTATTGCATTTCCGAGATACTCAACACCACTCCTACTTGGTGCATCTCCCTTTGTCGTTTATGGATCTCCTACAAATCCTTCTTCTGCCATTCCTCAATTATGCATGCCCTCCCTTGTGCCCTCGAATCTCTATCCCTCCAAAATTCATTTGTGTCCATCTCCAGAACATTTTCATAGCTCAAATCCAAGTAGTGTTCCTCCCCCTATACCCCTCCACGAGTACTGGGGCTTTAAGCATCCATGGATTGGCCCTGGATCAGAAGTACGTTCTCTTCCACCATTAAAACTTTAACCCACAAAAAAATATCCTTCAATAGCCTTTCTTGTAACCTTGAGTTAACATGGCCTCAACCTTGGAAAAGGAAAAATGGCCTTCTACAATAAACTCGATAGTGTAGCCTTCTAAAGTAGCTTGTACCCATATTTCAATGGCCCAAGTAAGGTCTGTATCGAGCCGGTGTAGCTCGATTAGGTCAACGTGAGTCCAGGTATTGGGAGATCTACTATGGCTGCCAATCTTTTCTTTTGTCTGCAACCTTTGCAACCAATTGTAAAAACCTTCTGGGAACTTACACCAGAACATCTCGTATTGATTACTGGCATGATCCGCATACCAAACTTCTTCCTTCACTCACTTCACACTTTTGTGATGGAGTTGTGCTTGTTGAGAAATAAACCACTCTATTTTATCATGCCACCAATCCTAAAGATCCTTCTTAAAAATCCTTGACACCATGTTCCAAATACCTTTAATACATTTTAGGTCCCTACAACGGAACTATTTGTGGGCGGAAAATTGTAAAAGATAGAGACTATGGGTTCAAACACAAGGGTCAACAAAGGATTCATTGTAGTTTAGCATAATTCCATTATTTTCACCTTACTTGAAAGAAGTAAGGTGCCTCACCCGAGGCGTGTTGCGACATTACTAGGGTAGGGATTAGGGCCACACATCAAGGAAAGTTGCACAAAAATTATCGTTCACATCTACTCTAGAAATCATAGCGTTTTACATACAACCATATCAAAGTGTAACTTGAAAAGCATCCAAAGAGACAAAAGGCATCCACATTCATTCATAAGGAAATTTTTTAAAGAGGCCCATGTAAAATAACACATTCACAACCATAGAGAATCTTGCAACTCTTCGGATTAAACTTAAAGCATCATTACATTATAGTGTTATGGCCCTTCAAATAGGAACAGAAGAATCAACATACAAAGTAGCTCAAAATTAGGTAAACACAGAATAAGGCCAAGTCCAATAGACACAACGACATCATCTCGGCATATGAGCTTCGCCTCCTTGTTGGCTTAGTGGGTCCCGACCCAGGTTCAAAGTTAGTTTTCCCAAACAAATCCCTACACCACTAGCCCTTTTGGCATCAATCCTCAAAGCGCGGACTGAAGTTTCACCCGAAGTAGTATGGGGGGATGCTGGAACCAAGTTTCTGCACCCAGAGATCAGTGTGATGTCTTATGCCCTAAATCTGCCTTCGTGTAGATTGATATGCCTTTAAGGCTTATAAATATAACTTCCTTGAATCAGTCTCTAGACCTCGGCGAAGGTCTATAACTGGCCTTTGCGAACCCTGAATAGGATAATCAACCAATTATGTGTATCCAAGACTATTCTTAACCCAACAATTATTCAAGCCTGATTAAGTGTTTGATAATTTTAACATGCAATAGTATATTCTTCACGTAAACACTTAATGTCAATTGCATTCATATAACAATATAAACCATGTAAAGTCACGCATCAATAAATCATTATTTCATACAAGCATTATTTATCACATCATAAAGCGCATTTATACATAACATAAGTAAATGGGTAGACACATGAATTTCAGTAATAATCTTCTTTATTGATAATTAGTTCAGCTTATAGACTCAAGACTTCCCTACACACTCAGCTGCAGGGGTTCGTGCACTCAGCTGCAGACTCTACTCTAGGCCTTTGCACACATAGCTACAGAGCCTTTCCTCTTACTCTCTTACGCTAACCGTTTAGACTCTTTCCATAGACTACCTCCTTTCTTTCTTAGACATCCCTAAGACACATCTATTTATACAATCCCATGGTTCGTGGACCATGGGTAGATCTTCAAAAGCTGACTCAACTTACATAAAAGAAGGGTAAAACCCTTTTTGACTCATTTTCTATCTACGTGCTCCGCAACCACAATTTGCGGAGACTTTACATTATATATAACAAGACTTAGGCTTTTTGCCCCAAAATTGACCCAGGCGACCCCATCTCAACAGGCCTCCAACATAAAGATCGTGACTTGCCCTCAGGTCATTCAGCTCGCGCAGAGATCTTTCTGTGAAGATCCCCCTGCTCCACTTGTGCAACTGCTACTTCAGTCGCGCTCTGCGTGGCTGCCTGCTTGATCTGTTCCACTAGATTCTATGTGGTTGTTCCTACAATGTCCTGCTTGATCTTCTGCTGCGTACTCTGCAAGTTCACCAATTTTTCCTGAATATTGGCGGAGACGATGTAGGCCTCAACAAACCAAGGCCCCAATCTGGCCTTAAGGACGACCTCTTTCTTCTACGCTGCTTCCACCTTTGTAAGCAGTTGCTTAGCCTCTTGTAGCTTGGCGAGGCATTGAGTTGTAGCAACGGTGCGCAACGTTGCCCTTACTTCATCATATTGTTGTTGGAGCTTGCAGACTTCTATGTTTAAGACCTGTAGGGTGGGATCCTCCTGTAGGGCTGTGACTACCTCCATAACCTACTCAAACAGCATAGTGTTGTCCACCACCGTAGCATCCATCATAGAAATTCCATCCTTAACAGTGGCTTCACGTTGTTCCCTTACCTCTGGCGAGGTGGAAGGGTGTGACTTCAGCTCCAATTTTGTTATCTTCATGTTTAGCTCAAACTGAACTCTAGCCACTTATGGCTTAGCGTCGCGCATGCCCGCAACAAGTTTTCTTATCTTTGCCTCCAATAGTGCCTCCTTTGGGATATGCAATTCTAGCACCGTTTTGCATGCTTTTGCCACCGTGACCACTAGTTGGGCGCTCTGTGCTTGAATTTTCTCCTTTTCCTGCAACACCTCTATATTTTTGGTGAACATCTGCTCATTGTTCACCCTATACTCTCTTATGAGGCTGAGCACGCGCTGCTCTAGTGCTCTTAGCTCCGTTGTTACACCTGAATGTAGTGTATGAAGGTACTCATTGGGGAGCGCAGCCAGGTTGAGGCTGATGTTCCTCAAAGAAATTACGATGACCTTATCATCGACCTCCTCTACACTTAGGGATCCATCTGGTAGTGCGACTACCCGGAGATCAAGTGACCTAACCATCTCTGTTGCCTAACTAGTTCCCAGTGCCAAACTTGTCTGTGGAGTGCTTACCTACCTTGAGCTCACCAGGATCTGGCTGGTTTGGATCTACAGCTCATGTAGATCCTTCTGAATGGTACTTAGCACTTGATGTTATTGTTGTTCGAACTACTACAGTAGTACCACTGTGGTATCATGTACCTTGTCTCCAATCTCATCAAGGTCGCCTTCTGTCAGAGTGATTAGATCCGACGATGGCTTTGTCGCTTTGGAATTCTTCCGCGACGCTTCCTTCTGTTGATCCTTGTATCTCTTTATTCAGAAGGGAGTGTTTTGTCCTTCCTCACCGCCACTTCCCTACTCTGACTGCTCTTCTTCCTCTGTTTGGGTCAAAGGGGACTTACCACTCCACTCAGACTCGCGCTCTTCTTGTTCGGCCTATTGCTTCGCAGTGCACTCCTTTTCCACTCGGGCCTTGTCCTCAGCCTCTTTTATGCGCTTCTCAGCCAACTACTAGACCTTTTGCTTTGTTTCCTCCTTATTTTTCTTCTCTATGGATTTGCTGGTGCTCGCTTCCAAATCGAATGGAGTATGCCAATCTTTTGTCCAGCACTTGATCACCTCCTGAATAGCGTCATCTATAGCGAGGTAAGGCAGGTCAAACCATTTTGTTGCGAATCCTTCCGCACTCTGAAGTATATGTTGTGGAAGTCAGCTTTAAACTCCGTGTACTCAGAAAGATGTTCAAGTACCATTGGGGACAACCATGGCTTCTAGTTGATGGCCATGCGAATGCTCACCTCCATCAATAACCAGAAGACTTTGGTCTCTGTGATGCGCGTGACATCCTTTGTTGCCTACAGGGATGCAAACTGTGCAACCTCTGGCAAATCTTTCTCCACAACAGGAAACTGACCTTCCTGTGGTAGATCCCAAGCCACTAATATGATGGAGAGTAACAACCACATGTAGTGGAATGTCTACTCTCATCCTGTGCCTCTTGATAGTTCGCAAGGAACTCGCTACAAAGGTAGTGCGACCAATTGAACTGCACACCCTTCGCGCACTGTGCAACTAGTGAAATAACTAGCGCCATAACCATGTTTGCATGACATTTTCTCATGACTTTGCGAGCAAGGATCTGCTTAGCAATTTTTATCACGGGGTCGATGATTGAGGTAATAGAGTACCCGCACGGCTTCTTCACGAGATTGAATTTCTCCTTCATTTTCTCTGCGAGGTCGCGCTTGCTCATATTTCCGCCAAACTCCTTGGCTGGATTCAGCCATGAGTGCGACAACAACATGATCTGATGGATGAACATATTAGTGATAGGGATCAATGCGCTCAACCACAAGAATTCATCATGTACCAAGGTCAGCAACTACTTGATAACAATAAGGTTGATGTTGGATCAGTGGTAGTGGGGCACCCACAACGGGTTCAACAATCCTGACTGATTCACTCCACGAATCCACTCCACAGGCTCCAATGCGGTGACACATGATTCCTTGTAAAATACTCTTTACATGTAGTTCTCTGTTGCAAGGTGGGGGAACCTCTCATGGTCCACCAAATCCCATTCCTCCAGTTTTAAATGGGGAATCTGCACTAAGTGCAGACCTTCAAAAGTGATGGCCTTCAGTGCAGTGGTGTGTTTAGGAAGAATTTTCCTACATCTAGGCCTTTGGGGACCTTCAATTTTCCCTTACGCGGAGGGATATAATCCAGAAGTTTGGAGATAGGATCCACCCCCTCGAATATATATCCTTCGTGCCTTATTCAACCTCCAAATTGACCACTTTCCCCTTATCCTTCGCTGGTTGTGTTTCCTTCTTCTGAGCTTGGGTAGCAGCATGCTTCCTTAGTGACTCGCACACTGACATTGGCTTCTTTTGTTTGTCTTTCTTGGGCTTGGGGGCTTCCCTCACCGGTGTAGGCTTCGCTGAGGCGACCTCAGCGCCGTAGGCACAACGGTTGGAGCCTCCATGCTCACAACCTCTGGAGCAGCTGCTTTAGTGGCGACATCCCCACCAGTACTCATAGTTTCCACAGGGCTTGGTCCTAACATCTTTTCTAGGATGAATGTTTGATTTACCTCTGATAACTTGGAAAATGTAGGGCTTGCGACTAAATCCTCCCAATACGAGCGATTCATACGCAATAGACAACACAAATCGATAAAAACTCTAAGGATGCAAAGTGTTTTTCGCTGGATGACCACGCATAATTTATATGTGAATTCGAATTCAAATTCGATCGTTACCCCCAAAATCCATCCATAAATGCTGATTTGGCAGCAGATCTCCAAAGATTTCATCCTTAATTGCCTTAAATTTCTCCCCCCTCTCCTCTTAACTTTATTTTAGCAGTCAAATCATGAACAATAATTGTAACGGTCATCTTTTGGTTGTGCTGTACTGTACCTCCCTCTGTAGTGCAACTCCCTTCATGCCTCTTCTGGTAATGTGACATCACCCTTTTTCATGCAGCCCCCTTGTCGCCTAGCTTTACAAACTGGGCAGTGTAGTTTATAGTCCTGTGCCTCCTTGCAGCCACCTAGAGCGCTAATATTATGCTACCATCATGTAGTCATTGAGACGGATCCCTCGTGTATGGTTTCAATCGGTTTCCATTTACCCTTCCCAGAAATGGATCTCCATTCAACTTCACGAGCTAAACTGCTCCACCATTTGTAATTTCTTTGTAACATGTGGTCCCAGCCAGTGCATTTGAAATTTTCTTGGAAACTTAGCAATCTTACTGTCATATAATAACACCAAATCATTTACCTTGAAGGTGTGCAGTTTGATGTGTTGATCGTGCCAAGTTTTTTCATGTTCCTTTTGAACCTGCTGATGGAATCCAGCCATAAATCTATCTTCCTTGAGCTCCATTAGCTGTGCGAGCCATTCTTCTAAGGCTCTGTGGTCCACCATTCTTATGAAAGTCACTATGTGTAGACTAGGCACAATGTATTCCATAGGTATCACAACTCCTACGCCATAGACCAACCTAAAAGGTGTCTGACCAGTAAGATTTTTACAAGTAGTTTTGTAAGGCCATAATACTGTCGTACGTGCACGTCCCAATCATTCCACTATGTGTTACAAACCTTTGTTAGCACATTCTCCAATATCTTATTAAAATCCTCAATCGCAACATTGGCCTGAGGATGATATGGTGTACTCTTTTGATGGTAAACCCAAAACTCTTCTGTCAGCGCACTGATCATTTCATTAAGAAAATGCTTATCGCGATCACTCATCAAAACCTTTGGGCAACCAAACCTGGTCAACACATATTCAAACAAAAAATTTGTTGTTGTTGCCCTATACAGTCTTTAATAGGTTGTGCCTCTACCCATCTGGTCAAATACTTTGTCACAGTGATGATATAATGTGCACCCGTCTTCTTGCCTGGGGGTTGAGTTGGTCCTACAAAGTCAATTGCCCATTTCTCAAATGGTTGCAGTGACACTTGCAAATTAAGAGGCAACTCATCCCTCCATGATGGCCTACCTGTTCTCTGACATGCATCACATATCCTACAATATGCTTTAGAGTCTTTATGCAGCATCGGCCACCACAATCCAACACGTAATATCTTTTGTGCTGTTGCTTTCTTGCATAATACCCTCCTGCAGCTCCTCCATGAGCTTCATTGAGGATAATATTTCTCTCAAAATTAGGCACATAACGTTGAAGTATTTCCTTCGATCACATCTTATACAAATGGCCTACAATGACCAAAAAGTTTGTCGAGTGCACCACCAATTCTTTCTTCTGTTGACTGGTATATCCCTCCATAGTCGTTCCTATATTCAGGAAGTGGATAATATTTGCAAAGTGATTATCTGCTACACGCACCATGAAGAGGTGCCCACCTTGCAGCCCTTCCTCTAAATTGGTAGGCTCCTCTCTTGTTTCAATGCGTGACAGATAGTCAGGTCCCGCATTCAATCTTCCTAGCTTCACAATTACTTCAAAATCATATTCTTGAAACAACAACAACCATCTGAATATTCCCCCCCCCCCAAACACAGGCTTGTTGATTAGATACTTTAATGCATAATGGTTTGTGTACATTTTGAAATGTTCGCCTAGTAGGTAATGTCGGAATTTCTAGAGTGCGTACACTATAGGCAACCCTTCGCGCTCTGTCTTCGAATAATTATTTTCATCTTTTGACACCTTACTACTTGCAAACTCTATAGGATGATCCAGTTCTCCTTTACCAGCTCGTGTTAGCACTGCTCCTAGCGCAATACATGAGGCATATACATGCACATGGAATTCCTTCTTCCAATATGGGAATACCAGGATCGGCGCGGTGACCATTTTTTCCTTCAATACATCTAGACTGTGCTGACATTCTTCATTCCAACAGAATGTAGCGTCCTTATTTAGTAACTTTTCCATAGGCATGGTAATCTGAGCATAACTCTTGATGAACTTCCGATAGTATCTAGTATGATCTAAAGTTGCGTGCAGCTATTTAACACTTCTTGGTGCCTCCAAATTAATTATTACTGCAATCTTAGCAGGGTCCACCATTAGTCCTTGCTTGCACACCACATGACCCAACAAAATTCCAAAAGGGACGTAGAAAAATCATTTCTTCATGTTCAACACAATCTGATACCTTCGGCATGTATCCAACATCAAGCGCAAACTGGGTACATGGCACTTTACTAGACCAAACACTATCCAATCATCACAATATACCTCTAAAAAATTGTGAATGAACTCTTTGGAGATCGCGATGACTACACGCGAGAAGATCGCAAACCCATTCTTAAGTCCAAAAGGCATCACTATATACTAGAAACATCCCCATTCTATCGCGAAGGTGGTCTTACTCCTGTCTTCTGGCGCGACCTTAATCTGATGGTATCTAGAGAACCCATCAGTGAATGAGTAGGCCTCTTGTCCTCCAACCTTATCTGGTACTTCGTCTGTGAACAGTGTCGGAAAAGGATCATGAACGTAGGCATCGTTAAGCTTCCTAAGGTCTACCCAGATCATTATTTCATCCTTCTGCTTCTTTTCTTGAACTCCCATTGGGCTCACCCAATCAGATTCCTCCACAGGTTCAATAATACTTGCTTCAAGCATCTTGTCCAAATCTAAGCATACCTTTTCTTTATACTCGGGATTAAGGTGATATGGCCTCTGCTTGATGGGCTTTGCATCCGACTTCAAGGTAATATTCATTACACCCAGGTCTCCTATGATACCTTTCAGGTCTGAAAATTTTGTAAGGAACAAATCCTGATATTCGTGGAGCAACTTAGCGACTTTATCTACTGTAGCATCATCTCAGTAATCCCCAATCTTTGCAAACTTCGGCTCTGCCTCTGTGCTAATGTTTACTTGCCTAGTTTTCAGTGGCGTGGTGATGTCTAGATTCTCTATCTGCGGTCCTTCAACTTCGCGGTGGCATTTTGCCTCTAGAATGTTAATATTCCTTGGATCCTCATCATCTCCTTCAGCAGTCACATTATAGCATTCCAGCACATGGCGCAGCTGGGTGCTCCAATCTGGCTGAATCAATTCTAAGGGATCCTATGGTATTCTGAAGATTGTTGCCTTAACCTCCCGCAACGCTTTGTCGATGCTTTCGAACCCATCCTCAAAACTGAATGTCATAAAAAACACTTCCTTTAATATATCCCACTCTGCGATGCCATGACGAAGTTCCGTTTCTAGGTAACAATTCATAGGAATGATGTCCAAAGTGTAACAGAATATATGCACCCACTCTGGGTGCGGCTCCATTCCATTGACCTTAGTCAATTTTCCTAAATGATTGTGCAGATCATTTCTTCCATCGTATTTCTCAGTTAGCTGAACATTTGGGCGACCAAACCACAATCTCATCATTCTTTTGTACTCACGCCATTCTTCAAAACTGCCTTTAGGCATACCCCACCACCATGCAGGCGTAGCGTGCAATGCCCAATCTAGTGCTTGGAGGTGATATTTCTCAAGTACTTCCCTTTCAAATGCATCTAAAAATTTATCTACATCAGTTAGACCATCATAATAAGGTAAACTTCTTACCTCTGATGATACACAATGCAACGATTTAGTCATCATATTACACCATAGCGTAGATATTTCGTGCAATCTATTCTGCCAATGCTCCAAATCTTCATCTAAATCTAATATACATGAACTTTTGCAGTCCCATTCAATTCGTCCATTGACTATCAGATCAACCTAGTCTTGATCTCATGCTATTATTTTGTAGATCCGGTCCAAATCATTGTCACTTTCCTCATAATCGTGGATTGGTTCAGTATAGCACAGTGTTTCTGCAGGGTCCAATGGGACTACAACATAGAGTGATTTTATTTCAAATGACATTATCCACTTCTTCAAATTGATTACCCCATTCATGTCAATAGCCCAATCAATTCCTAGGAGTGTGGGGTATGGATTGTTGTCATAAAAAATCTCTATCACTTCAAAATCGATTAGCGCGTTCGCACCTTATATAGCTACAGTCACTCCATGAAATCACCCCATAGGGATAATCTTCTGTTGGTTTGCTATCCTCAATTTAATTGGAGACTACTGCAGCTCGGGTCTCCCCATTCTTTCCCATGTCTGTTTAGGAAAACCGTTTGCATCCGACCCCAGATCCAAAATGACTTGGTCCATCTCATAGTATCCTATTTGTGTGGTGAGTCTCATCTAGCACCCTGTTCTCATCTTGTGTTTGCTTATTTTTCTAACTGTGCGGTGTCCTTCAAGAGCACCTTCCTTACCAGCACACTTTTTTATTAGTTTGTGTAGCCCTTTCATGACCTTTATATCACGCAACAACTTCATACAAGTCTCTAAGAAAGTAGTAAGCATGGAGGGGTCAACCTCTTCAGATACCTTATGTTGCTTCCTAAGGTAGAGGCCTTAGCGAAGCTTTTCTTTTCTTCTATGAATGTTTCCTTTGCGCGCTCCAAGTCAAACCCAACTTCTTTTTATGGACCCTTGCAGACCCATTCACTTTCTTCAGGTTGTTTCCCTTTATCATCACCAATCATCATTGCACTTCCCAACACATTATTTACATTAGGATCCTCTTTGTGGGGCTTGGACCTCATCATTTGTAAATTATAAGTAGGTTTTTGAGGTCGCACCTTCTTCTCCTGCATCTTAGCTATCAATACAAGGCATTCTTCTATCACGTGGTCAAAATGAGTACAATACTGACATGACGGGTGTGTCTATTTCGTACACTCCCGCGCGTAGTGTCCCGACCCTCCGCAATTATAGCAAATAACTTTCCCTCGACCTCTACTAGGTCCTCCTCGTTGTCGGCCTCGTCCGCACCCCTGATATCCTCCATGTACTCTCCCAGTGCCTTGATTCAGAGGTTGAGTTTCTATTTGCATTCAATACGCGAGCGTTCTTACCATCATCAATTCATAACTACGATAATTATGCTCATTGTGGCCCACAAATTTACAGAAATTGCAGAATAATTGTTGCAGTGCCTGTACAAATTTTTGTAGCAAGTGACACTTGTCCCTTACATGTTTTCCATCTACCTGACAGATAACACACCATAGTGCGGGTCCTGTACTTGGTCCTGCGGCAGCCTCCTGCCTCAGAGGCATTGGCCCTCCTCCAGTAATATAATTTGCAAAGACAGGGCAATGATCTTTATCATGCCCCTGGATTTTACATTTGAGGCACCAAAATTCTTGACACACCTCTAGCCGAGCCACTTTTTCCCTTTTCAAGCTCTATAATTCCAAGCAAAGATTATGCAATTCCATGTGAGTTTGTTGAACTCCCAAAGTAGTGTCCTGAATAGGCGTTTCATGCAATCTCATCGCAACTTCCAGGGCTTTTGCCTGGGTCCCTATCTTTTGTTGTGATAAAGCAACCCTTAGGTGGGGTAGGAGCGAGGCTACAAACCATTCGTAGTGCTGACTATCCGCGATATTCATGTTGGATTCACGGATTTGGCACTTCAATATTTGATCCAATTCCCAGGGCGTTTCGTCGGGCCTCATCATGATTTCTTTGAATCCAATGATTGATTGTGATTAGACTTGGGCCTACCGAATTCCTTATTCAGAGTAGTCTGAGTGTCTGCTAACAATGCCAATGGGTTATTGGTGCAATACTTAATGTACCACATCAACGCACGATCTTATAGAGTAGTAACCAACTGCGCCTTCTTTATATGATCATCTATAATATTTTGGGTTTTCCATACAACCTTCTCATTGAACCAAAACTGATCCAAGTCCTCACTTCCCAAGCCCTTGAAAACGAGCAATTTCATGGTATTTGACATATTGAATGGTGGCGGAGGTGGTAGTGGTGTGGGTGAAGGTGAAGGTGGTGTTGGCGGATGAGGTATTCGTGGAAAACCCTACTTTATCAACTATACAACGCTTCACGGTGAGGCCTATATCGCTCCCTCCTCATCACTCGAAGGAGGTTCTATCAATGGGTTGTATTTAGGACATGCTCTCTCTTGATTTCTAAAGAATCATCCACTTCGCGTAGATCCAAACATCAAGGTAGTGGCATAACCTGTTTTTCACACGAGAGCATTTTAATCCAAGTATTCAAAGATCTTGAATACTTACCTCGTGGTCCCTTGAAAAAGTGTTGTTATGCTTCACTGTAGCTGACTGAGGTATCGACTACGAATTATGTCACGAATCCTCTTATGACTCGATTGAGCCAGTGATCGACAAGACGTGGGATCTTATCTTCAGAAGCTTCCAACCTTTGCACTAACTCTGGGGTCCACACTATCGGACCATCAAGCCTACACCTTCCTTGACTGTCTGCCAATTTAGCAATCCACTCGTATAATTCGATCGGGAAGGTGCAAAAGAAAATTTCGTGTATTTCTATGTATAGATATCTATCTAACCATTATTCTTTTGTTAGGCGTAGATTTATGTTCTCTTGTGCCACGAATTCATGGATATTTCTATCCAACCACTTCTTAATTTCTTTCTTTGTCAGATTCCAGTGATGTGACATCACACATCTCTTTATGTAGATCCTGGTCTCGACAACAGAACCATTTGTTGGCTTAGTGGGTCCCGACCCAGGTTCAGAGTTAGTTGTGCCAAACAAATCCCTATGCTACTGGCCCTTTCGACATCAATCCGTGGAGCGCGGACTGAAGTCTCACCCGAAGTAGTATGGGGGGATGTTGGAACCAAGTTTTCATACCCATAGATCATCGTGATGTCGTTTTATGCCCTAATTTGCATTCATGCAGATTGATAAGCCTTTAAGGCTTATCAATATAACTTCCTTGAATCGGCCTCTAGACCTCTGCAAAGGTCTATGATTGGCCTTTGTGGACCCTGAACAGGATAATCAACCACTTATGCGCATCCAAGACTATTCTTAACCCAAAAATTATTCAAGCTTGCTTAAGTGTTGGATAATTTTAACATGCAATAATATAATATTCGCGTAAACACTTAATGTCAATTGCGTTCATATAACAATATAAACCTGTAAAGTCGCGCATCAATACATCATTATTTCATACAAGCACTATTGATCACATCATAAAGCGCATTTATACATAACAGAAGTAAATGAGTAGACACATGAATTTCAGTAATAATCTTCTTTATTGATAATCAATTCAGCTTACAGACTCAAGGCTTCCCTGCACACTCAGTTGCAAAGGTTCATGCACTTAGTTGTAGACTACTCTAGGCCTCTGCACACACAGCTACAGACTTCACTCTAGGCCTCTGCGCACACAGCTGCAGAGCCTTTCCTCTTACTCTCATGTGCTAGCCCTTTAGACTCTTTCCATAGAATACTTCCTTTCTTTCTTAGACATCCCTAAGACACATCTATTTATACAATCCCATGGTCCACAGACCATGGGTAGATCTTCAAAAGCTTATTCAAATTACATAAAAGAAGGGTAAAACCCTTTTTTACTCCTTTACTATCTACGCGCTCCGCGACCATAATTTGTGGAGACTTTACATTGTATATAATAAAATTTGGCCTTTTTGCCCCAAAATTGACCCAGGGAACCCCATCCCAACACTCCTTATTGTCTTTTCTTTTAGCTTTTATAAACTTTTCTTGCCTAAACTACCAGTGTCTTACTTGGATGCCACACACTTTTCTCCTTGGCTAATTTTGTGGCTCAATTGCTCCATCTCTCATTGACGACCTTTGTGGCTCAACTATGCTTGCATGTCCCCATATTTTTCTCTTGCCAACTTTATTTTTTGATGGATCATGGAAGATTTTATCTCTTTCCCTCGATTGTTTCTTCTACAATTTCCTTTGGTTATACTTGGTCAAAATGTGTCAAAACTTTGTCCCCAAAAAAATGAAGGACCCAACAATGTTATATTAATATATTCTAAGAATGAAAATGCAGAACACCTAGAAACAGTGTTAATATTGTTGAGAGAACATCAATTATATACCAAGCTTAGTAAGTGTAGTTTCTTTCAGTCAAAAGTTCATTACTTGGGACATGTTGGTTCCAAGGAAGGTATAACAGTGGACCCGGAAAAGCTAGGAGCTATCATGGAATGGGAAGATACTAGGAATGTGGATGAGGTCATATCATTTCATGGGATTAACAGGTTATTACAGGAGGTTCATTAGGAACTTCTCATTTATTTCCTATCCTATTACATCTTTGCAGAGGAAAGGAAAAAAAATTGAATGGACCAAGGAATGTGCAGCTGGTTTTGAGTAGTTGAAGCAATTGCTTACAAATGCTCCAGTTCTAAAGATTGTAAATCCAGATAAAGAGTTCGTAGTGTATACAGACTCTTGCAAGAGAGGACTTGTTGGAGTCATGATGTAAGAGGGACAGGTGGTATACTACGAGTCAAGGAAATTGAATGACCACAAGCATAATTATGCGACTCACAATCTTGAGTTGGCAACGATCATTCATGCATTGAAGACATGGAGGCACTATATTATTGGCAAGAGGTATGTCTTGATGAGTGATCACAATGGACTGAGGTACTTATTTGACCAACCTAATTTGAATGCTAAGTAAGCTAGATGGTTGCCCACTCTCAGTGAGTTTGATTCTGAGATCGGGTATAGTAAGGGCAAGGAGAACAAGGTTGCAAATGATCATAGTAGAAGAGTGCAGGTAAATCACATTGCAACTATGAGTTCATATGGGATAGATTTGTAGGAGCAGATCTTGCAAGAAAGGCAGTAGGATGATGGGTACCAACAACTTGAGCACAAGTTACAACAATAGAGTACATGTGATCAGGATGTGGATTACCATCTCACAACTGATGGTTTGGTGAGATTTAGGGATTGGATATATGTGCCTAACAATAGTGAGATTAAGAATATTATCTTAAGGGAATTTCATGTCAAGCCATATTCAGGCCACTCGGGATATCAAAATACTTTGACAACTACGAGGAATTTTTACTAATTGCCGAACTCGAAAAGGAAGTGGCTGAGTTTGTAGCCAGATGTTTGGATTGTCAATAGGTAAAAGTAGAGTGCAAGCATCCACATGGTTTATTACAACTGATCCCGATTCCATAATGGAAATGGGAGGTCATTTCCATGGATTTCATCACAAGTTTGTTGAGGACATCTAGACAGCATGATTCCATCATGGTTGTGGTTGACAAGTTGACCGAGGTAGATCACTTCATTCCAGTGAAGTCTACTAATTCAACGAGTGAGGTAGCTCAGATATTCATCTAGGAGATAATGAGATTACATGGTATTCCTAAGAAGATTGTATCTGATAGAGATGCCAAGTTCACTTCCAGGTTTTGGAAGGAGTTATTTGTAGGTTTTGGGATAGAGTTGGCTTTTAGTATAACCTATCATCCACAAACATATGGATAGACAAAGAGGGTTAATAGGATTCTTTAGGACACGTTGAGGATGTATGTTATGCATCAACAATGGAAGTGGGAGGAGTATCTTTGTAAGATCCCATCTTACCAACCATTAATATTATAGAGAGATAACGGTTGCATTGAATGCTAAGACTCAAAATACAATATATTTTTTTTTATAAATTACTTGGCACCCTTACTTTAATCCTTACCCTTAATATACTTTATGTCTAGTAATAACATTTATGGATGGTAAGACAAACTTCCATTTTATTATCAAACAGTCTACAACATTTCTGAATTAAACTCTTACTCAAAACATTTGGCTTTGCTTCACTCCTAACAAATCATTATAAATATTATAAAACATTTAACTCTATAATTAATCCATAATGTTTAATGGTCTTTCCAAACATGATCTCACATTCTTAACCACGTCTTCAATGATTATCAACATGTATATTATTACATAACCTCATTTTTCATTGTCTCACAATAATGCCAATAATTCTTGAATTGAACTTCACACACAAGTAAAAGTACAAGCCATCTTCATTGATGCATTCCTACAAACACTTTAGTAACATGAAAAACTACAAACATTGGGGAATTTTTTTTACAATTAACTTGTAGTGATGTAAGCTAAAACCATTGGAGAATTTTGCGAAAATAATTTGCAAGCATGCAATCTACAACCACTGAGGCCTTTAAAAAAATAGTTTGCAAACATGCAATCTACAACCATTGAGGAATTTTAACAAACAATTTGCAAGCATGCAATCTACAACCAATGAGGCATTCTAACAAATAGTTTGCAAGCATGCAATCTACAACAATTGAGGCATTTTAACAACTAGTTTGCAAGCATGGAATCTATAGCCATTGAGGCATTTTAACAAACACTTAGCAACAATGAATTTGATATTCTTCTTCAACCTATTTATCTCATAAAATTCATAAATTGAACTTTAAACGTTGACATATTAAAAATAGATATTTTCACCCAAAAAAAACTCGACAACAGGCAAACACAATTGGCAACAAAAATTTGCAAAATCGCTCAAAATTACGAATCAGATTCTAAAAATAACTTTTTTGGAATCAAATCGGAGGTTACATGGTCATAAGGTACAAATACCTCCTAATGTTGAGCTAAATCGAAATCAAAACTCCTAGGGATGCAATTATTTGAAACAACAAAACTTTGGATCTCATTTACCACTTTTGTCAAACACATAGAATGAAATTTTTTAGTTACGCCTCCACATGAAGAAAGACAACCCAAAATTATGCTACTATGAGTTGATCATTGAATTTACGAATTTCTAAGCTCACTATATGAATTCTTGATACATGTAATTAATCAAACATTTTACAACCTGCAAAGCTACTTCCCTTTACATAAGTTGACAAACTTATTGCGGCCATTGCTACAACTTGGCAAACACATGGCAACTCTGAATGCTACAACCATTAAGAATTTATGTCAATTAATTTGCAATAGAACTACACTAAAAACTTACATACAATAAACTACATCCATTGAGGAATTTCTTCAAACAGTTAGTGTGCAACCTTTTATAGAGATCTAAGTTTCATCCAACAACCCAATTCATAGTAAGCAAGAATCGTGTATTAACTTGCTAAAAGGCACAATGAGATGCTATTAACATAGAATATTGATTTTAGATAATAGACACAACCTGATATGAACAAAATTTCATTATAAGAAGAATTTGAAATCTTTGGCAACACATTCTTGTTTTAATTCTCTGCATGTAAATTCTCATACATAACTACCATGAAACTGTTAACTCATTGTTGGTTAACTCAGAAATAACTTTCTCAATATTCACAATTTTGTAATAATTTAAAGTAGCAATTTCCAATAAATTTAAAATTTCCACAACACTTTAGAACTAATAAGAAACCAAAATTTCAAGAGCATTTATAGATAAACCTGATAATGTATATATGTAACTCCAAAAAGATAAGAGTATGCTCCAGCTCTAATGCCTTAGATGACAGTATGCTCTAGCTCCAATGCCCTTACCAACCCATTGTGAACCATCCAATTTTCCACCTAACCATATCCAGTGAGAACTTTCCCCTTGGAAACCCCGAGTTGTATAAGCTCACAAACAATACCAAAATATAGCAGTAGAGAGATATAAGGCAAGCCGAGGAAGATAAGTTTCACTTCCTCTCAATACCACTCATGTTCAACTCCATTGGGTAGAATTACTTAGTAATTTAGATTAAAATTTGGCTACTCTCCAAATCTCTCTCTCTTACAATCCTCTTCAAGTCTCTCCAACTCTTCGTATTACAATGCACCTTTTTTTCTCCCCCCCAGCCCCCCTCCCCAAGTGAGAATACATGGGACACATATATTCGGGGAGAAAAAAATTCTTGTCATAAAGGAGGAGTAATATGCATGCCTTGAGGAAAAGTAACATATTCCATTTTATGGGAGTGTAACTCATGCCATTAAGGAGAGGTATGCATGCCTTAGTTAAGGAGAGTGTAACATATGCATTAAAGAGAGTGTAAGAGGAATCTTTTATGACATGCTTTTAATGAGTGTAAGAGGAATATGCCAAGTCTTTGATGAGTGTGTAAGAGAGAGTGTAATGTATCATTAAGAGAGAGAGTTATGTAGAGCCATGAGAGTCATCAAGGAGAGAGGTGTGAAATGACTAGTAATTCCTTTTAATAATAATATCATAGTCTCATAGAGGATAATAATAATAATTAAGTCAATATTGAACTATTAGGATTGATTATAAACAAGTTAAGTGATTTTCCTTCAACTATACTTGCTTACCAATTGATGCAATGTGATTTACTATTTTTGGAAAGTTATACATGGGATGTTAGACATGACTTTCTATTTTTAGAAAGTCACTCCAAAATTGTCAGAAATGATATTTTATTAAGGAACTCAACCCTGAGTTGTCCATGAGTGGTATTTTTCTTCCAGAGAATAAGGATTCTGCATCCCTATTGCATGCATCTTCGTGCCTCAGTAGATTGAGAACTTTGTGCCCTGCTCTACTCCAAGGAGCCAAGATTCCACACCTTGACCCTTTAAATATTTAGGACCCTACATCGTAATCATTTTATTATAAATCCAAGACTTTGTGCCCTAAACCTTTTATTATAGGTCTAAGACTCCACTTCCTTATCTTTCATGGATTTAGGACTTCGCGCCCTAATCCTTTTATTATAGATCCAAGATTCCACATTTTTATCTTTCATGGATTTAGGACTCCATACCCAAATCCTTTTATTATAGATCCAAGACTCCACGTCTTTATATTTCATGGATTTAGGACTTTGTGCTCTAATCCTTTTATTATAGATCCAAGAATCCACGTCTTTATCTTTCATGGAGTTATGACTCCACACCCTAATTTTCATGGCTTCTCATGTACTCTTCTTTGAAACTTTGTGCTTCACCTTAAGGTACTAATTGTGAGTTCATACCCATTTGATGATTCGTTGATAAGGTCTGTTTCCATGACCCACACACATCACAATATCATAGATCAAAGAAATCAAATTAATTTCATAATTAACTTATTCACATTTTACCATGAATTTTGCATGACTTCCACAATCATTCATAATTTGAACATCCTAGTTGGGAAATGACCAAGGCCTCTGCCACATCTTGTTTAGTGCAAGATAGAGCATATATAATCATATAATCATGTATCATCCATAAATAATAATTAACCATATGTTCCACATGACCATGATCACTCATGGATCTCAATCATGGATCACCATCCATGTCACACCTATGTCAAAACTAGGATACTAAAAGAGAAAACAACAATAATATGCACTTAACCAAAATCAATATTTATCATAAGAACATTGCGACCATGTGACCTAAACCATGTCTATAACATACAACCATATACATAAGTCTAACATGCATAATCTTTATATTATTGCATCAAAATCACCCTCTCCAAGTTGGCTTTTCGTACAACCTATCATCCACAGACAAAGATGGTTAACAATATTCTTGAGGATATGTTGAGGATTTATGTTATGCATCAACAATGGAAGTGGGAGGAGTATCTTCCATTGATGGAATTTGCATATAATAATGGGTATCAAGATTCCTTGAAGATGAGTCTGTGTGAGGCACTTTATGGGCAGAGTTGTAATACTCCCATCAACTGGAGTGATCCAGTGAACAGGGTATTGATTGGACCAGACATGTTGGCAGAGATGTAATAGGAAATGCAAGCTATCAAGAAGAATCTAAAGGCATCATAGGACATGTAAAAGAGTTATGCAAATCAACACTAGGTATTTAAGGAGTTTCAGGTTGGGGAACATGTGTACTTGCGCATCAAGCCCAAGAATATCTCCTTAAGGATTGGGTCATGTGCCAAGTTAGCACCTCGATATTGTGAGCCTTTTGAGATCCTTGAGAGGATTGGACCAATGGCCTACAAACTAGCACTGTCACCAACAATGAAAGTCCATGATGTTTTCCATGTTTCATTGCTTGAAAGATATGTGAAGAATGTTGATCATGTGATTGAATGGTCTATATTGTAGGTGGAACTAGAAGGAGAATTCCAACTGGAACCTTAGTGCATATTATAGCAGAAACAAATCATGCTCCGGAACAACACAGTCGAGCAAGTTAAAGTGCAGTGGAAGCACTTTGCGCTAGATGAAGTTACACGGGAGACGACGGATCAGATGCTGGCTTTGTATCCTTCATTTTTCGATTGAGGCAAAGGAGTTTTGGTATATGTATATGGATGTAAATATCATAATGAGTTATTTTATAAAGCTTCAATAAGTAGTATGATGGTCATGTTGTCACATTTTTCATGTTGGTTTTTCTTTTCAGCATGTTGTTATTGTAAATACTACCTCGAGCTATGTTATAAAGCTCCATAGGCAATATGTTTTATTTTCAGCGGTTGTTGGTCATACGTGTCATAGAACACCGAGGACGGTGTTCCCCTAAGGGGGAGGGATTTGTAACAATCCCGAGTTAAAAATTCATGTAATAAAGGATAATAAAGGCAAAATAAGACTAAGGTCATGGGACACATATTCAAGCTGAATGTTGGGCAAAACATTTTAGTGGGTATCACTTTGGTTTATTATGGCTAAGGAAATTGGAAAAGGAAAAGAAACATTAATTGGAATTTATTTGTGAAAATAAACGAAATTATGAGAAAAGGGATATGAAGGGTCACATCTTTGCATGAGGAGGAAATTGAAGAAAAATAGAGGCCTAAATGATAAAAAGGCTTTTAAGGATCAATTCGCAGCTTTTGTTGGTTTAGCTTTTGTCAATTCAGTTTTGGAGCTCTCTCTATTCTCTCATAATTTTACACACTTAGAAAATTCTTGGAGCACTCTAACATTGGAGAAAGGAAGGAAAAGGAAAACAAAGGAAAGACAAGGAAAGCATGGGACAAGCAAGGAACGTTGGATCAAGCCGCTTCAATAGGAGGATTTTGTAGGTAACAAGTTGCATGTGTGATTTCCTAGTTGAGGTGTGAGTGCATGGTACATGCATTTGTTCATTTGGTTTATTTGCTATCATTGGCATGGGTTTTACTTGGTTTGACAGTGGTTTCAACCTTGCCTTGCCATTTCCTAGATATAGATGGTGTGATGGGATTCTCTTCTTGGTTGAAAGGTTTTGAAACCAGGTGAGGTTGTCTTAGGAAAATTCCCAAGGGTTGGGGGTGGAGGTGGTTTAATCTTTGGGAAGCCATCGATAGGAGGGTACAGATAAGAAAATTCCTTAAGGTAATGGCAAAGAAATTTTGAGCCATCCAAGCTTTTTTTGGGCTTTGTGATCTCTTGACTGGTTTTGGCGAGATCACGGTAGCCTGAGAGTGGATGTAGTTTAATCTCTGAGAATCCTTGGTTGTTTATGTCTTGAGATCACACATTCATGCTTGGAATATGGCACGTGTGTGATTTGCTGAAAGAAAGATTTGGTTCAGCCCAATCTATAGTCGGGTGGTACGTTGAAGTCCCTGACTTGGTTGCATTTTGCATAAGTTAATAAGATTTATTTTCCTATTGTAATCTATGAGCACTTTTACTTGTTATTATGGTGATTTTATGGTTGTTCTATCATGGTTAATATCATGGTTATACGCAGGTTATAAGCATGGATCTGTAATGTGCTTTGGTTATGAATTTTTCAAAATTTGATAAGTATTTGATGGTTAATGAACACATGAGCTAACAAGTGTTATTGCAACTATTATAAGGGGGCATTAGACCTTGGTGGTTCTCAAATAAGTTTCAGACTCCTATGATCATATATGCATTCATGATTAGGCTTAGTTAGGTCAAGTTCTTGTTCAAGTTTTGTATGAATAACATTGTCTTTATGTCATTTATCATCCTGAGAAGTTACAGGCAGTTCTGGGCAGTGGTCTAGAGGCTAGCTTGGAAAAGTGGCGCAAATCTCGGGACCACACCCTCTAAATTGGAAATTTTAGGCTATAACCACAGGGAGCTAGGCTTATGTGTGTAGTTGGAATCCTATAATTACACTATCACAGGCTTGTGAATGCAGTTGTGGGTCCAGACCAATGAAAAAGCTACTCAGCTTAGTTTTTGGTCACCTGGGGTGGTTCTTTGGCCCCTGAGTGTCCTGTAAGCCTTGAAGGATGTCTGTAAGTTGTTAGTTGTAGGCCCCGCTTCCATAACTAAAGCTTGGAGGTTGGGTCATGTCATAGTAACTCTTCGTCTCATGTTTACCCTAGTAGGCCAGTGAAATTGGGTAAATGTGGCAGGGGGTGGTTACATCTTTAATGTGTGCATAGAGAGCCCAATCTACTATTTGTATTCTAGTAGTAACTTGGAATATAAAATGTTTCCCCCTAACACTAAATGGGTAGCAATAGTAGGGTTGTATATATGAAAGTTTCCCTCAACTATTGTGGACGTTTTAGGTATGCCATTTTTCTCTAGACATCCCATTTCCTTCTTCAATTTCCAACGAACTTTTCCAACTCCCTTACTAAGGCTCTTACCAACCATATGCACATGGGGTACTCTTGCTAGTACACACATGGAAACTATGAAAACCATGGAAAAAGCATCCCCATGACATGGGAATTTATGTATCTCACTCCCACAAATAAGTGAATAATCATACAATGGTATAATATGCATGGTATAGATAATGGAAAACCTTTTCTTGCATAAGGTCCCTCTTTCTTCCTAAGGATATTCCAAATATGAGATTTCTTCTTAGTTCATAACAACAAGTCAAACATTGATGAGATATCATGCAATAAAGAACATACAAGAAAGGATAATAATTCTAAAGGATAAAGAACAAGGTCAAATCAACCAACAACCCCCCTCCATCTTCCCCTCCTTTTGGTATTACAATTTACATCCCTTTACTACTCCCGCAAGCATCAGTTTTGGTGGATATTATATTACTATGCATTACCTTTTTTATACATTCCTTTAGATATACCTAAGCATATCATGAAAAATATACCCACAACATTGAAATCCTAGCCCACCACTTGGACTCCTATGCATTCACTAGTCAAGCCTTGGCCTTGAACTCCACATTATGAATGTTTATAATGCCACAAGGGGTAATTACAATTCTAACCACATGGATTGATTACCATCTCATGAGCCACATCATGTAAATAATACATGATTTATTACATTATAATTCAGAGGTTAAATTGCAATATTACGTAAAACAAACCTCAAACATAGAGTGATCAACCCTAACTAGAGAATATACTTTAATAATCTAAGATTACATCAAGAGTCAAGGAGGGTGTCACCTAAACCATAATGTCCTCTTATTGAATGAAGACCATCATTCTTCAATTATTATTTCAACATTAAAAATAATGACATTCCTTGCCAAAACCTATTCATCAAATGAAAGAGGAAAAGAGAGACGGGAAAACCTCAAAATAAACTTTTTAAATAACTTCTTCCTCCCAAAATATCTTCTACTAAGCTTGGAGGCAAACACCCACAACTCCAATCATGCCCTTTAGCAAATGAATCTCTCCTCTATTTATACATTTTATATGAAACACTAATGAATAAAATAATAATAACAAAAACTAAAACGATAAAAGTAGGGCACACCTCTTTAGAGTACCTTTTAGGGTTTGATTTAATCACAAGATGACATGTGTCTACATCATCCTTGAAGTAACTCCTAAAAATATGTGAATCATACTTTAATCCTTGTGAAATGCCCTAGAATGACCCTTTAACATGCTTTAAATGCTCCTTTTAGGAGGACATCCCTCTCTATAGGGTATATTTGTAATCGAGTGATCAAAGATGTACTTTTTTCCACCCTAGATGTGGAATTCTCCCCATCAAGACATTGTACTTGACCACACAAACACTTCTACCACGATATATCATCATTCTATGCTAGGGTGTTCTTCTTTTAGTCTCTTTCCTTGCCACATATCATGCTTTAGGCCTCCTCCATGAAGTTTTGCTACTTTTTACCTTTGAATGAATACAATAGATAAAAATTATTACTTGTCACCTTTATAAGCAAAACACCCCCCTCTTTGTGTCTCATCATGTCATCAATGCTGCATGGGAAATTACTCATGCAAATAATTTGTTTCCAAATATGTATAAAATGCCTCAAAGAATGTGCCCTTACCCACAAAAAGTGAAATATACCTCAAAATTTGTGGAGATCCCTCCATTAAGGTTTCCTCCCAACTTCAACATGCTTTAGCCATCTTTGTGAGGGGGTGTTCAACTTTTGATGCTCATTAATTCCTTTGCATACCTCATATCATCCTATGGAGCCCAATAAGATAAGGCATTAATCTCATTATGTTGGGTTTGATTCTTATCTTTTCATAACCTAGACATCTCTTGATGTAGGGCATTCATTAATGGCTACCTCATTACTCATATTATCTAGCAACGTCATCTTATGTAAGCCTCCATTAAGTCATCAATGATCCTCCATGCTTTATTCCTTGCCTCAATTGAAGAAAAGTGCCAAGGAAAACTAAAATAAGGTGGATGGATTCCAAGTGTTTCCCTCAACATATAACTACCCTTCAACTCCAAGAAACACATTGCATTTTTAAGGGGTAACACACTGTAAGAATTTAGGGTTTGAAATAAAGGCATTAAGTTGACAATTAGTATGGAGGTTAATCTTATATATTTTTACCAATGACAAATTGTTGCTTTGACACTAATTTCCCACGTAGAGATTGTGAGTTATGTTATTTAATTAGTGCTTCTGTGATGTTATCTGATAGTTTATAAAACACTTTTTGAATTTGATAATGGAATAGATGTTGTCCTTGCATATTTGTACTATGTGTTTTTTTGTGAACTTTGTGATTACATGGCTATAGGTTGGTGCATATTCAATATTTTATCATCCCTACTCCATGATGAAGGATACTATTAGGGACTTGCACAATGAACACCAATATTTATTTTCTTTTGAATCTAAAGGAATCAATAACTCAAATTTGGATGCCACTAAAACCCTTAGGCTAGTGCCAACACCACACAAAGGCAACACCTATAAGGAAACTTATGAATAGCCAGAGTTGAGGCATCTAATGTGGAGGCAATGATGATGTTAACACTCACACACAATTTAAAAGAGGATAATTGACTTATAACAAAATCCCAACACATGGATATGTTATCGTAGTAAGATAACATGTACATTGCATAATAACCACCAACATAATTCCAACGTTTAAATATTTTATTATAAAGAGATAACATGTACATTACATAAATAACAATCACATTTAAAAAAATAACCCACTAAACATAATAATTACCAATAATATCAATATGTAAAGGGCATATTATTATACCTACCGATAGGCATGGTATATAACATTCAATTTTGTTGACTAACTATTACTTGATCATTGATTGTCAAGTTTGTTGTTTTTAACCAAAGTTTTAGTGAATATTGATTTAAATTAAATTTTAACAATCATTTATATGTAAGGTGATTGGAAAAAAAAATTGATGTCTTATTGCGCCATTGCCACTTCCCAATGTAAACGATGTATCTTTTAACCAAAGTTTCGTATTAACTCTTCTCAATTAGATTTATTTTAAACTAGCATTAACCCCTAACATATTATGTTATTGCATTTTTCCATATAGAAGCAACTTTGGACCAAAGTTTTCATGGTAAACGATGTCACATTGTGCCTCTTGGCATGATTGCCATCTTCCATGGAATGGTTCTTACCATTTGCCTTGGCATCATGGTTCTTACCATTGGAAACACATTGCCCAAGTTCGTTTTTCCATTTCTATGTCATTTGCCCAAGTTCTTCCATATATGCGCATTTACCCATTTTTGTGTTATCTTTCAGGAGTGCTCAATATTCCGTGGAAGAGACAACCCGGTAGGGGACTAGAAACATCTATTCAACTAGTACCAACATCACCAACAACAACAAGAGACAAAGGCATAGGTACAAGCTAATCACAATGTTATCATAGCTTCAATTACAATAGGCCTGGCATAGATACAGACTAAACACAATATTATCATAGCTTCAATTACAATAAACTTGTATTTGTTGTAGAAGCTTAGGCTCTTGCTTTGCATTTCTTTGGCATTAGTTTTTGTCTTCTGCAGATCATTTTCTTCTTCACTTTTGGCTATAATTAGAGTATTGCAATCTCTTTTTTTTCACCTTTTATTTTTAAATAATTATAAGCAATTAGGTGTGAATGGCCTTGATGCCTCTACATTTGCCACAACTTGAGTAACATCTTTGCACACCTATTAGGAAATACCTTTTCATTTTATATATCTAGCATTATAACAGCATTGCCTGAGTTGAGCAAGGATTCTTAAACCACTTCACAATTAGAGAATGAAATTAGAAGACGTTCTCAAGCATGCCAAAGGACCATTCAAAGGGAGGAAAATAGTAAATAGATAAAACAAATATGATAACAAACTTTGTAGTGACAACCATTTTTGTTTGACAAAATACACTGTTCTTAATATCTATTTAAAGGAAAGTAAATTACAAGAAGTTTTCTTCATTCACAATAAATCCATATTTAACAAGAATTCAAATGCAACAAGTTCAACCTAACTGAAATTTCTACTGTAGCCAAACTGTATCACCACATCATTACTATTTCATTAACTGAAAAGTTCTTCTATTTATACATGTTCTACTAAACAAATTCAGTAAGCATAATATTTGAAATCCTATGAATCTCACCTAGAAAGATAATACTCTTGCTGGTGACAAAATATGAGTCAAGTTGTTCCATGGCACGATGAAGTCGATCAAGTTCACATGTTCCTTATAGGTTGTGCTACATAGGTATGTATGTTCCCTTTACCTTTGTTCGCTATGAGTGTTACTTAAATCCCGCTACTATCTTCACCCCTACTATATTTGTTGTTGTTGGATCTCCCCAGGAGGAACCACCAACATAAGTGGAGGCATTATCCATAGAGGAAGGAACCACCAACCATCTAACAAAAGAAGGTATCACATATTTCATTGGAGTTGGCTTACCGAACTCGCACCCTCTTGATATTCAGATTCAGGACCTTGCCCAAATCAATTTTGGCAAAATAGTCACAAGAGTAGGAATTTTCTTTGGAAATTAAGGTCTATATCTCGGTGAATAGTTGTGTGGGGGCATTCACAAAGGGGACAACTGGGTTGCATGCAAGTTCAACGCGTTTACCAATGAGTTTTCTTTTTTTTTTTAATGTGACTTTGTTTATTATTTATTTTATTAGTTGTTTTTTATAATTTAACTACTATTTACATCTCTAAAACAAATATTTTATTTATTGAAAACTAAACTTATGTTCTTCTAATTACTTAATTACATATACGTTGGCTATATATGACCTTTGAGTTACCATCGTGCTTTCGCCTCATGTATCCATATGGGGTGTTCTATTGTCATTCTGTCAATGCCAAATTGAATTTTATGATGGAACTACATGTTATAGAAAAATGGAAATATGTATAATGCCAATGCTCTATGCCACCCCGACATATAGAGAAAGGGATCGATTTATGGTCACCTAATTTTGGAGGATACTCTTCTCTACCAATTTAAAAGGTATGGATTGTACCTTATCCCATGTGTTACTAAACCTACTAATTTATTGGTGTCCATGCAACTTTAAAATTATGGTAAAAGCTCAATATGAAAAGAAAAAAATACCTTGTATAAACCCTAGCATTGGAGGTTTAATGGTGAAATTGTGGCCAAATCCCAGCAAAGGAAGATCTATGGGTAGCAGAGAAGGAGGTCATGAGTTTAAATCTATGAATAGATCTGGATGGATAGAACGATTCCGTGGTTAAGGAAGCTATGGATTCCAAGCCATGAAACACATCATAATAATTATACATAATACTGGGCTCTTCTTCCTCATTGAAAATAGACTTTATACTCGAAGCATATCAATGCTCATGATTGGTAAATCCAACAGGCATTTGTGACTTCGCCATATACATAATATATGTTTTTTCCATTGCATAGCCAAACATGGTTGCCAACAAGTTAGTGAAACAACTCAGAACCTACAACAACCTCAACCATTTTTGCACATAAATCTCCATGTGCATTTCGTTCATAACAGACGGTAATGAAGCAAGCACAAAGGCATAGGCAAAGCCACCTTTCACCATGGTAGATAATAAAAAAGCAAGCATTAAGGAATAGGTAAAGCTACTTTCACCATCCACAAGTGGGTGACATGCAATGGACATGTGTTAATACATAAGTTGTAGGAATACATGAGTGTAACATGATATGTCATTGTATGGTTTTTATTTTTTTGTTAATTACGTCTATACATTTTCCTACCATGCCTTTCATTACTCATATAATCTATGCTTTGTGCTTTTTAGGATAGGGAGTATGAAACATTATATAATTAAAGAGCCTCCTTTGCATATATAGATGATGATGGGTGAATGGAGTTGTTAGCATTTCAACAATATAATAAGTTTGTTAGACAAAATTATCAGTTTGCCTGTGTGTTGCATTTTTTTCCGCCTATTAGGAAATATACTAAATGGAGATGATGATGATGCATCATTTTGGAAGTATGTGGTGTTTTAGCCACTCAACCAAATATGGTGGTGACTGAGGGGTATAATCATTTGGTGTAGATGGATTTAAAAAATGTCTAGTAACTTTAATATTCTTACTTATCTACTTTAATTCATGACAAAATTATTCAAACTTTTCATACATTAGAACATAAACAAATTTATTTTTTATATAATATTT
>APFE031314937.1:66343-104092 GCA_000404065.3 Pinus taeda | reverse complement strand
CTCATTCCAAACTTTAGGAAAATGGATAAAAATGTAGAAATTCTCACTATAGATTAAACTGATTATGCAATGTACTAAAGAAAAATACTTAATCTAAATCTATAATCAAACTTGCAGAAGCTTAATCGATTTTGAGCAAGATCAAAAGAACACATATAACAGAGAAGAAGATTCAATCACACATGAAACACAAAAGAATACTCTAGGGAAAGCCTTAGCTAAAAACCCCACTATCTGTATTATCATACAAGTGGAAATATCTCATGATTACACAAAGCTTTAGCTCTCAAGCTATCCAGTTCCCAGTACAATCCCTCACTGCTGCTCATAGACACTATAGACAAGACATATGCCTTCTCCTCTGTCCTCCAAGCCTCCTATTTCCTTGCACAGTTTTTCTTGGGTCCTCCAGCTATAACCCGTGTGATTCTTACCTCACACATTGCTCTGACCTCTGTAGTAACTGTGCAATTCTCAAGTAATAAATTCCTTCTGCATGCAAGGGATATTCACATGGGAATATTCTAGCAACTAATAGTACACTGTCCCTACCTTTAATCTCAACTGGGTCTTTATATGAACTGACATGCATGAGTTATTTATGAGAGAATATTCAGTTATCTGGAGAACACTAGTTGCATGCATGCATGCATTAACTGACTGAACTCACAATTAGTTCCTCCAACTGTTTAGAACTAATTTAACTGGACTTAACTCAGTTAACTGAGCTAACTAATTACAACTCAATTACAACTTATCCTTATCTCCTTAATTAAGGGATAACTTCCTCAATCAAAGGGATAATTGTTGCATGTCTTCACAAAGACTTCATGTTTGAATTTCTTCAACTAATTAACTCAAGATGAATTAATTAATTATTTTTCAAACAGCTAGTGAGGACTTAAATTTGACATTTTGGAATTCTCAATTTAATTCAAGGACAAATTAAAATTGGAATATATCTCAAAATGTAGAAATTCACCTAGTTAAACTGATTAATGCCAATGTACTAAAGAAATACTTAATCTACTTCTACAAATCAAACTTTGCGGAAGCTTAATCGATTTTGAGCAAGATCAAACAGAACACAATATAACAGAGAAGAAGATTCAATCACACATGAAACACAAAAGAATACTCTGGGGAAAGCCTCAGCTAAAAACCCCGCTATCTGTATTATCATACAAGTGGAAATATCTTAGGATTACATAAAGCTTTAACTCACAAGCTATCCATCTTTCAGTACAATCCCTCACTACTGCTCATAGATAGAATAGACAACACATATGCCTTCCTTCAGTCCTCCAAGCCTCCTATTTCCTTGTGCAGTTTCTCCTGGGTCCTCAAGTTGCCACCTATGTGTAATAATCCCTCACACACTGTTCTGAGCTCTGAAATAACTGTGCAATCCTGAAGGAGTGAATTCCTTCTGCATGGATGAGTTTCCCTTATAGGAAAATTCCTCCAACTGATAGTACACTGTCCCTTCTTTTAATCTCAACTAGGTCTTTCTCTGAACTGACATGCATGAGTTATTTATGAGAGAATATTCAGTTATCTGGAGAACACTAATTGGATGCATGCATGCATTAACTGACGAAACTCACAATTAGTTCCTCAAACTGTTTGGAATTAATTTAACTGGAAATAACTTAGTTAACTGAGCTAACTAATTACAACTCAAATACAACTCATCCTTATCTCCTTAATTAAGGGATAACTGCCTCAATCAAAGGGATAATTGTTGCATGTCTTCACAAAGACTTCATGTTTGATTTTCTCCATCTAGTTAACTCAAGATGAATTAATTAATTATTTTTCAAACAGCTAGTGAGACTAAATTCGAATTTTAATTCTCAATTTTGATTCAAGGACAAATCAAAATCGGAATATATCCTGAAATCCTATCTATAGCAATGCTATTTTTAGCATTTTTATTTTTAACATTTCTTGTTGCTATTTTCCACATTGATACCTGAAATGCTATCTATAGCAATCCTATTTATAACATTTCTTGTTTCTATTTTTAACACTCCCACTCAACAAGAAAGGCATTCAACTTGAACTCGATATTGAACATTTGGAATGTTCTGCATGCAACACTTCTCTCAAGTGTTGTTGCTCCAGCAACTCCAAAAACAAAAATATCCAACCTGAATCAAAATGATGCCTCTGTCATCAAAGTCTTTGACTGCTATTGCCTCTGTCGACTGAAAACTCTGCACCTCTGTGCCCTTTAGTATCTGATTGCTCTAGCCTCTGTCACTTTGATCTTTGACTGCATCAATCCCACTGATTCCTCCCGCTACATCCATGCTGCTGCTGGTCCTATCTCCCAGCACTGCATCCGCACTGCACCTCCTCTCATCATGTTGCATCATGCTGCCCATTGCTATACTGCAACTCAGTTACTGAGAAGTAAGTAATTGATCTCCCAACTAACCTCCCTGTTGGGCTAGAAACACCCTCTGACGCTGAACCTTCCTCTGCTGCTCCATCCACATCTATCTCTACCCACTTAGCCAGTCCTACTACTCCTCGTCGGGGCTCCTGTAGCAAGGTCTAATCAAAGAGGCTGGGTACCTCAAGGATCCTACCCCTATTTCAGCCTTCTTGAGACTATTGCTTCACATCGCCCCACCTCTCACCTGGAGGTATGGATTCATGTGATCCCTGTGCCCACTTGGCTTGAAATTTCCCCCTACTGGAGGTCTCTGCATGAGTTGATGCCTCCATTTGGTCTCCTCTCGGCTTCTCCAGTTGTGGTTGCTCCACAACTTCCTGAAGATTCTTCACTAATTGTGGCTCCTCCACAATTGTCTGAGACTTCTTCTGGCACTGCATGTTGAGAGGTAATGTACTCTCCCTCTCAACCACCAAGTATCCAATATTTGCCTTACTCCTCAAGGCTTTGCATGCATCTTGAACCTCAAGAGCATACAGTTTCTTGACTCGTGAACCGATCTGCTTCTCTTGTCTCGTGGTGATGTGTCTAAGGAAAACCTTTCCCTTACTGAAGACAACATCGTAGCCTTTGTCCTCCAACATCGTGATCGATACCAAGTTCTTCTTCAGTCCTGGCACATACTTCACATCTGTCAAGGTGATGCGAGCTCCATGCTCCCTCTGAAAAACAACCGTGCCCACTCTTGAAACACTATACTTTTCATCATTACCCATATCTATGTGCATCTGGAGGTCTTTCTTCTCTAAGGTACTAAACAAACTCTTATCACCGGTCATGTGGAATGTGTTAGCTTCCTATACCAATAGGCTTCATTTTTCATGATTGACTAGGGAAGTGCCAAATATGTTCATCCTTTTTATGCTGCAAATGTTCCATATGTTGATGAATTTTCACTATGTATATGGGGATAACTCTTGCCACAATTGATGATTAGCCAAACAGCTTAATCCTGGCTAGATCATGTTTGAATTTTACTTGTCTTAGAATAGAGAATAAAGGTCTGCACAAACAGTTTAAGCTTGGCAGGCAAGTAGCTAAGCAGAGAATCAAAGGGTCTCAACAGCTTAATCTGAGCCCTGGAAGAAATAAGGGTAGACTTAGATAAGAGGGCAGCTAAAAGAGAAGAGAAGAGTCAGGGTTTGCCAGTTCAAGTGCACCCAATGAGAATGAAGAAAAAATGCTAGGTATACTAGGTTGGGTAGGCAGTTTTGATGGTATAGAAGCATGGTTTGTGGGAAATTGGCTCCTTGGCAACAAGTGGTCATCTCATAAAAAGCATAAGGTACCATGGCAAGGTGGCTACAAAACAAATGGAGCATGACTAATTCCCCTCCCCATTTTCCCAAGAAACACTTACTAACATTCCCCCCAAAGGGAAATGAGATCTGCTCATTACCTTTAGTCCACTTCATTCCATGGCAAGAACTAAGTGAAAAGGTGTTTTACCTAGGCAAAACAAGCCACATTTCTTTTGTAAAAAGTCTTTATTCCTTGTTGCCAAAGCTTCCTAAACCTCATCATATGTCATCCTTTCCTTTCCCCTTGGCCTAAGTTTCACTCTATGAAACTTAGCCTAAACCACACAAACCCATCTCCCACAATCATATAAACCTACTAACCTTACTATATAGCTCCTATGTACATTCCCCCCTTTTTAATATGTATAAAAACACAAAAAACCCCAAAAAATAAATACCTCGCCCCTTGGTTAACTATAACCATATTTTAATTTTTCTTTAGGGAGTTATTGGTCCACCAGGGGCCAATAACAACCCTCCACGTGCCCATCAGAACTTATTTGGCCTCTAGCTAAATAAATAGCCAAAAATCTGCATTTTTGCCCAAAAAACCCACTCTTCCAAAGTCCGCAAATACACAGAAAAACATTACAAATCGCAAAAATTAACATGGGTCCGCCACTGTTCACTGACCGCCACCTTCATCGCCCGCCAACCGTCTGATCGCCGCTCCCAGATCTGACGGTAGTCAGCGATTTCGGAAGCCCCAACCTACCGAACAATAGCGTCCGGGGGATGGGCGGTATTTCCGCCGTACCGAGGACGCGTGTCAAGCGCCCGGTGTGTTCAAAGCCCCCTCCCCCGAAACCGCTTTCCCCCAAAAGCGGTGCGATATTACCGCTTACCACCTGCCCCCTCCCTGTTGACGTCATGCCCATGTCACCTGATGACGTCACCCGCCATGTCATTCGCCACGTCATATGCCACGTCACCTGCCATGTTAGCGTCCGTACCCCGCTAAACGACAAAAATGACGTCATGCTGACGTCATCCCAAAAAAGCACCCCTAACCCGCCAAAGTCAAAATTTTCGGGTAAAAAGGGTAAAAGTGTTTGTTTTTACCCATTATCTGTTTGTTTCCTGTACGCACCTGTACATGCAAATTACGTGCAAAACACCATTTTCGACCGTTCAAGTCTGCCAAGCAGCAAGTACATTGCACAACTCGGCCCCTCGACCCACCTGGTCGCCTGCAAGTCGCCCATTTCACCGAGAAAACAGGTATTTACTAGCAATTCACTCCCGACCCTGTTTTCCATTAGTTTCTCTGTAAATTTAGCACCAACAGCCATAATTTAAAGGAAAAAACACTGTGTAGCTGCCCAAAAATCCCCCTATAAGCCTCTGAGTTTCCAAATTCACTGTAAATCTACACGGTCATCTAAAATTGAGCTCATTCGGCCCTGTAAACTCTCCAAAGAACCCCCAAGGCCGTCTTTGCCCACAATTGAAGTCCATTGTGCCAAAAAAGCCCATAGCTCCTGCTTCTCCAACTGACATCAATCCACAAAACTGAATTCAGGCCAACAAACCAGTTTTAACGGTGAAAATCCCGGAGAAATCCACAAAGCCATTGTCTTACCCATTTTTACCTGCACAGAGTCAAAAGTTCCAATTCTAAAAGCAATAGAGCTAAGCCATGGAAGGTCCAGTGGCCTTAAACATCACTCCCCTCAATGCACCCCACAAAGAGTTAGAACATTTGCCCTTGGCTGATAGAGATTACCTGATCCAAGACCTTGTAGGCTTCCAAACCATCTTCAAGCAGTCTGTGAGCTCAGAAATAGTTACTTAAATCAAGATGATGTCTGTGGCATTTGGGAATCAAATCTACCTAGATACTACCTCCCCTCTGTGAATATATTCCCTGAGATCATTCACCTCTATTGTGAGAACTATGAGCCAACAAACAGAGCAGTTAAAAGTCCATATGGGACTACTCTTTTCTATATCACTCCTAACTCTATCAATTAGATGCTGAACTTCAAACCAACCCACCTCCAGTTTCCTCTTACCATGAAGTACTTACTGGATGAAGGTCCCAAACTCTCTAGCTCAGAGATAGCCAGAATTGCCAAAGTGTTCATGAGAGAAGATAGCCAGCCCAAGGAGCCACCTCCTTTTCACTATGCTTGCTTCACTTAAATGGGTAGATTGGTGGTTGATATGATATCTTTTGTGTTGGGGTTTAAGACAAGTGAGCACATTGATGAAACCATATTGGTTATGATGTCTATTTTTACCCCAGGGCAGCCCCCTGCTGTCAAGTACAATTATGCCAAGTTTATTGCCAATAAGATGCATGACCAATTGTTGAGGCTAGATAGGGAGGGAATCTTCAAATATTCTTCCTATATCTATCATCTATTTTTATATTACCAGCCAGATATCTTCCAATTCTCCATTAGAAAATTGGACCATAAAGGAGAAAGGAGGTCTGTTATTTTTTGGACCCCAATCTTTCATGATGTTTGCAGCTCTCCCTACTCTTATTGTGAGTTTGTTGATCTATTTGTATACCCAGTCTCTTCCCTCTTGATGAGGACTCCTCCTCCCAGACTGACACATGATATGCAAAAAATACTACAGCTCTCCAAGAACTATAAAATAGGTGACTGGTACTTCTACCAGAATCACACTATTCTGAGGATATATGGCTGTGAGCTATGCCGCTATAGGCTTCCCAGATATGTGCCAATGAGACTGTTTGCCTTGGAATATTTCAGACAATTCATCAACTCAGATCTGAGTCACTTCCATAGCACAAAGAAAAAGGCCCGATTGAAACTCAGAGACCAATTAGGCCCCTTTGTTATGAACAAGAAAGAGGGATGGAAGGATGTTGATGAAATATTGGGTCAAAAATTCAGACTCAAGAGAAGCTTTTGGTGGGTACCCTATGACCCATGTGGCTTTATCAATGCAAGAAGGGTAAAATATAGGCTAGCACCCTATGAACACTGTAGCATCCCTGACATAGAAAAGTATGCCAACCAAGATGAGTGGTTGGAGGGAACATTAGTTGAAGATTTAACCGAGGAAGAAAAAATGGAACAAACCATGAAAGACTTGGAAAAAACTCTTGACTTGGAATCTTTTGGGCAGCTGTCTTTCAAAAAGCCACAGCAAACCGGGGAGAGCTCATCAACTACCACAACTGCACAATAGGTTGCCCAGGAAAGGACTACACCAACAACAAGGACAACAAAGGGCAAGGAGTTGGTAGTGGCAGAACAAGAAATCATGGAAGAACAACCTACTACCTCTAAGGAACACAGTCAAGGGAAAGCCCCTTCACTACAAACACAAGCACCAGAGGTACCAACACTACAGACTCCTCTTCCTGAGGAGAGAAGTAAGAAAAGGGACCGAGAAGAGACCACACCTGCAAGTGGGTCAACAGGTCAGCAAGAGCCCAAGAGGCAAAGGGTAGATCCTCCTGAAGAGGACATTGTGGAAGACATTACTGAAAGCCCAAGAGGAGGGAGGGCCATTAGTCAATAGACTTCTGCTAGCTCTCACAGACAAGAAGGAGGGAGACAACATGGAATGGAAGTCTCCTCCTCAAGATCACAAGCAAAGAAACAATCAGACATCAAGCAGTCATTCATAGAGATTAAAGCTCAAAATGAGTCATTAAGGATTCAGTTGTATGACCAGTTCCTTAAGATGACACCCTCCAAACAGCATAGACTAATGGCAGCCTATGACATCAAGGAGAAGAAAATTATTTTAAGTCATTTCAAGCCTAAAGTTCAGAAGCCACAGTCTGCAGCTGACTACATAAGGACCAATTTAGAGTTCCTTGCCAAGGATATCCACCCAATGGATCAAATCGAATTGCACAAACAAACAGGTGAAATGGTTTATGCCACACTGGCAGACAAAGCAATGCTGGCCCACCAATTAAAAGAGTCATTGAGTAATACATCTGCTCAATTGGATTTAGAGAATATCTCTTCTCTAGCCAAAGACAACCAAATAAAGACTCTGGAGGAAATAATTGTTGAGTTGGGACATGATCCCAAGGATGCCAAGGGCATCAAAGCATTGAACAAAAAGGAGGAAGATATTGCTGCCCTTAGAAAGAAATTGAAGCTGCCTATCACCATGCATCCCCAAACAACAGAGCTAGCACAAGAAAAAGCAGAAGAGGATGTCATGGATTTATTGATGAGAATGAACCAAAGGCTGATGCAGACAGAGCACGAGCTGGAGAAAGCATTGCAAACTAAGCAGGGAGAGTCAACCTCCCAGCCACCCCAAATAGCTCCAACAATTGTCTCTGCTCCCCCCACAGACACAGCAACAATTCCTCCCACTAAGACCACACTGACAACAGCTATAGCAACCACAGGTGCTATAGCAGCAACAACAACATAGATTGAAACCAGCATGAAAATGGAGGAAATGATGAAGGCAGTGAAAGAGCTAGAAGCTCAAATGTCAGAGCTCAGAGAGACAAAAGAAAGACTAGCCAAGCTAGAAGTGAGCTATGACAAATCAAAAATAATAGTGGCAGAAAAGACCAGAGAGGTGAAGGCCCTGGAGAACAAGGTGAAAATACTAGAAAAGGATCTCACCTTGCATAAGCCTCTGGCATATATTAAAATGATTTTGTGGACTAAGATTGGCCAGTCCATTACTGACCAATGGAGATCAATTTAGACAATGTATGAACAAATGGAATTAATAGACAGGGCACAAGAACAATTACAAAGGGCCTAGGCATCATTAGGAAATATGCCTGATCAGGCCAATGTACTCATCCATTTTTTGAACACCAATACTAAGGAGCAATTAGCAGCTTTAGAGATCAATGACAGGACAGGCACCATTTTGACAATAAAGAAGGTGCTAACAATGAAACCTCTTATACAGACTCTAGAAAGAAGGTGTCAAGAGATGCAGATGGATATTAATACCTTCACAGAGAAATTGACAAACTTGCAGCAAAGGGGTCTACCCAGTTTAGTAACAAGCAATCAAAAACTGTTATCACATTAGCAGTATGCTCATTGGGTGAACATGTATGTGACAAATCAGACCACTGCATCATCCAGTAGCTCAAAAAACACAGGACCTCCTTCTGGACAGAGCTTGTATGACAAACTTGAGAATTTGTTTTCATAGAACATGAAATAAATCATCTGTTTGAAGTCAAGCCCAATTTTTACAGGTATACTGAGGCTGATGAAATACTACTAAAGATACAAAGACATCAATTTCCCACAGAACACTGGTGGCAAAGTATGCTAGAAGTTTTGCCTAAGTAAATTTGGATCCTTTTTGCCTATGTACACCTGGTCAAAAAGCAAGACACGTGGCAGATATAAAGGAAGGAGCTCAAGCCAGGATCAGGACACATTAAAGATAAATCCAGAGCAGGTAACAGATCAGGACAACAACGCAGGAAAGAAAAGCAAGGACATAACTTCCAGCCGAATTCATGGGTGAAAAGTCTAAAATATCTTATCAGTAAAGCAGCCAGCACAACCACAATAACTCCTGCCTTCATTTTTGCATTTATTTCTCTCACAAAGTAGCTGAAGGAAGTTATTTCTCCTTATCTTATCCTCAAGATATTTTGTAAACCATCTTTTATATAAATACCCCCCCAAAGAATGTATTCGGGGTTGGTGATTCTCCCATTTGAACTGCGTTGTAACTCAGATATTCATTAATACAAGGGGCATTGAAATGCATTGCTGTTGGACCTTCTGAATGTGGATGTGATGACTCTGGACTCTACTACAGAATTACTGTGTCTTTCTTTGGCTCAATAAGTTACTCTAACTGTGTTTTTTGTGTTTATTATGTTTACAAATCTCATATATGTTTCATAATCTTAAGAACAGGGAAAAATAATAGCCCAGAACTTGTTTAAATACACTCTGTGTTCAATTCCTGTTGTTATCTATGTTTTCTTCACAATTAGCATGAATAGAAATTCTTAAATGCTTCTGTTTCTGTTAATTCCTTCATTCTGAACATTGTCAAGGAATTCTTCACTGCTCCTTGAAAATATCCAAGCACCTTCCCTTTGCCACTAGGATAATGGATTCTTGACTGCCCTTTACCCCCTGGCCTACATCCCATCAATTACTGGCTTTAAATATTGTTCCCAAACTGATTATCTGGCTCTGTAGTATTGCCTATCATCACAGAAACACACTCAGCAGTCCACTTTCATAGACTCCATTTCCCAATGGAATTAACCCTATCAGACCTACATCCTACCTCTGTTTGAAATCACCATCCAAACCCATTTAAAACAAACCTTTGCACATCATAACTAGCATAAAACTTCAAATAAACAAAGTTAAAACATATAGAGAGAGCCCTCTCTGGATGTAGTTTGGCTAGAAATTGCATCTAAAAGATTGGTTAGTGGTTACCTCGGCCGTATTCCCTTTTCTCAACAAGTTTTGGGGAACAACCGTAGTGTGAACATAATGAGGCTCCACTATCAAGAAACCAACCACAACCCATCATCAATGAAACCATGCATGTGATGAGGGTAAAATCCAATTCGAACTGAGAGGCCAATGCCTCACCTTCAGATCCTTCCGAGGATCGCTTCTTGGATTTATTCAATGGACAATTAGTTGCATAATGGCCCACCTCATGACAATTAAAGCATCTCACTTTAGATTTGTCAATATTCTTCCCTCCATGAGAAGAACCCGATTTGGGATGAGAATCCTTCTCCTTCCCTTTACTTGCCTTACTCGCTAAGGTGAAATTTTCTTCATCCTCCTTGGATGAAGAACCATCCCTGGTGCTTCTCCTGATCTCCTCCTACATCAGATCCGACCACAGTCGTTCCCAATCTGGCAGTTTCTCTCTTCCGTTCACTGAATCCTGGTAGCTATGCCAACTCTTAGGAAGACCAAGGAGAGCAAGGCTCACCATATCATCATCAGTTTTCGTGATTCCTACACTTCCAAGCTCATCTCTGCAGGTGGTGATCTTGTTCAGATATGTAGAGATCGTGTCGCCCTTTTCACACTTGATTTTCCGAAGCTTGTCCTTCAACGCCAACTTCCTCTGGTCACTGCTGTTCTGATATAGATCCTTTAATGTATTCCACATTGAAAACAGAGTCTCCTTCCCATGGATACTTGAGAAAGTATGGTCTCGAACTCCCTCCAAAAGAATCCTCCTCGCTCTCGCCACACATTTTTTCCATTCCACCAATTCTTGGGCATTAGCTGTTGCTGGCATGGGGACTTCTTGATCATTGAAGTCCTTCAAACCATTGTCCTCTAATACCGCTTCCATGTGATCCTTCCATGCTATGCAATTCGAGTTTCCATCCAAGGCATACTCGAGTCTCAAGCCATTGAATGCCATTGGTGAACTCTGAGATGTGATAAGAAATTGATTTTGTACCTACAATCAAGAACTTCAAACTTCAAACTTCTCCCTTCTTTGTATACTGTTCTCCACTTTGATTACCTTTGCTCTGATACCATGTAGAAATCTCATCGTAGATTAAACTGATTATGCAATGTACTAAAGCAAAATACTTGATCTACTTCTACCATCAAACTTGTAGAAGCTTAATCGATTTTGAGCAAGATCAAACAGAACACATATAACAGAGAAGACGATTCATCACACATGAAACACAAAAGAATACACTAGGGAAAGCCTCAGCTAAAAACCCCGGTATCTGTATTATCATACAAGTGGAAATATCTTAGGATTACACAAAGCTTTAGCTCACAAGCTATCCAACTCTTAGTACAATCCCTCACTGTTGCTCATAGATAGAATAGACAACACAGATGCCTTCCTTCAGTTCTCCAAGCCTCCTATTTCCTTGTGCAGTTTCTCCTGGGTCCTTAAGCTACCACTTGTGTGTAATAATCCATCACACACTGCTCTGACCTCTGAAATAACTGCGCAATCCTGAAGGAGTGAATTCCTTCTGCATGGATGAGTTTCCTTTATAGGAAAATTCCTCCAACTGATAGTACACTATCCCTTCATTTAATCTCAACTAGGTCTTTCTCTGAACTGACATGCATGAGTTATTTATGAGAGAATATTCAGTTATTTGGAGAACACTAGTTGGATGCATGCATGCATTAACTGACTGAACTCACAATTAGTTCCTCAAACTGTTTGGAACTAATTTAACTGGACATAACTCAGTTAGCTGAGCTAACTAATTACAACTCAAATACAACTCATCCTTATCTCCTTAATTAAAGGATAACTTCCTCAATCAAAGGGATAACTGTTGCATGTCTTCACAAAAGCTTCATGTTTGATTTTCTCCAACTAATTAACTCAAGATGAATTAATTAATTATTTTTCAAACAGCTAGTGAGACTAAATTCAAATTTTAATTCTCAATTTTGGTTCAAGGACAAATCAAAATTGGAATATATCCTGAAATGCTATCTATAGCAATGCTATTTTTAGCATTCCTTGTTGCTATTTTCCACACTGGTACCTGAAATGCTTGTAGAAATTTCCCACTGTAGATCACCAGATAATGCAATATACTAAAGCAAAATACTTGATCTACTTCTACAAACAAACTTGCGGAAGCTTAATCGATTTTGAGCAAGATCAAATAGAACACATATAATAGAGAATGAGAAATCAATCACACATGAACACAAAAGAATACTCTGGTGAAAGCCTCAGCTAAAAACCACGATCTCTGTATTATCATACAAGTGGAAATATGTCTAGATTGCACAAAGCTTTAGCTCACAAACTATCCAGCTCTCAGTACAATCCATCAATTTGATCATAGACTGAATAGACACAACATTTTCCTTCCTCCAGTCCAACAAGCCTCCTATTTCCTTGCACAATTTCTCCTGGGTCCTCTGGCTGCCACTTGTGTGAATTGACCTGTCACACAACTCACCAAACTCAAAAGTAACTGCACAATTTCCAAGTAATGAATTCCTTTTGCATGCAAGAGATATCCTCAATGGAATATTCCTGCAACTAATAGTACACTGTCCCATCATCTGATCTCAACTGGGTCTCTGACTGAATTGACATGCATGAGTTATTTATGAGAGAATATTCAGTTATCTGAAGTGCAGTAGTTACATGCATGCATGCATTAACTAACTGAACTCACAAATTAGTTCCACAAACTGTTGGAACTAATATAACTAGACTTAACTCAGTTAACTGAGCTAACTAATTACAACTCAAAGTACAACTCATCCTGATCTCCTTAATCAAGGGATAACTTCCTCAATCAAAAGGGAAACTGTTGCATGTCTTCACATAGACTTCATGTTTTATTTTCTACAACTAATTAAATCAATATGAGTTAATTAATTATTTTTCAAATAGCTGCTAAAATCAAATTCAAATTTTAATTCACAATTTTAGTTCAGGGACTAACTGAAATTGGAATGTATCCCGAAATGCTATTTATAGCAGTGCTATTTTTAGCATTTCTTGTTGTTATTTGCAACACTCCCTCTCAACAAGAAAGGGATTATCTGTCACCCCAATCCTGTCTCTATGGAACTCGAACTTGCATTTTGAGAATGCCTTAGTCAAAATATTTGCATCCCGTTCCTCGGTTGAAACATACAACAACAACATGATCCTCTTCAACACACAATATCGAAGATGATGATACCAAATATCGATGTGCTTGGACCTATCATGAAATACTGGAATCTCAGAGAGTTTGATACAACTCTGATTATTGCAATAGATCACAGTTGGATCCATCCTCTGACCAAACAATCCCATGATAATTTTCCACATCCAAATGGCCTCACATGCTGCCTGACTAGCAGCCATGTATTCAACCTTTGCTGAGCTAAGTGCAACTGACCTTTGTTTCCCGCTGTACCAAGAAACTGTAGCTGAACCAAGGTTGAAAATTCCTCCTGAAGTGCTCTTCTGGTCTGATGGACTCCCTGCCTAATTTGCATCTGTGAAGCCCTGAAGCTTCACTCCCTCTATTTGTCTGTACCACAATCCATACTGAGATGTGCCTCTGAGGTATCTCAGCACATGCTTCGCTGCCTTACAAAACAACTTGGTAGGCTGAACCGTAGCTTGACTCAGCTGATTCACCACAAAGCACAAATCTAGTTGTGTGTTCACTAGATACATCAATGAACCCAGAAGCTGTCGATAAATAGTAGAACCTACTACCTCACCTGAAGTAGCATCCTCCTTCCTCCAATTAGTCTGCATGGGCTTGCACTTCTCCATGTGGAATTGCCTAAGTATCTCATTGACATACTTGCCTTGAGACACAAACACTCCCCCATCCTTCTACCACACTTCCATGCCTAGAAAGTGGTGCATAAGACCCATGTCTTTCATCTCAAACTCTCTTGCAAGGTCCTCCTTGCAAGACTTGATCAACTGATCATCACTTGTAAATATCAGATCATCAACATAAAGAACAATGATCAATGGCTTACCTTCTACCATGATGTGGTAAAGATTTGCATCTGCATCACTCTTGGTGAAGCCCAACTCGGTGAAATAACTGTTGATCCTGGTGTACCAAGCACAAGGTGCTTGCTTCAGCCCGTACAAAGCCCTCTTGAGTTGGCACACATGTGACTCACGATCAAAGGTCTCAAAACCTTCTGGATGCTCAATGTACACCTCTTCCTCAATATTCCCATTGAGGAACACAATATTCACATCCATCTGATGGATCTTCCAACCCATTTGAGCTGATAGTGCCAACATCGATCTGATAGAAGAGTACCATGCTACAGGAGCAAAGGTCTCATCATAGTTGATCCCCTCAACTTGTGAGAGACCCTAGGCAACAAACCTTGCCTTATGTTTCTCAACACTGCCATCAGCTGCTTGCTTTACCTTGTAAATCCATCAGGAACTCACCACTGACTTGTCCTCCGGTCTTGGGACAGCATCCCAAACACAGTTCCGAATGATGGAGTCATACTCCTCCACCATAGCATCAACCCAGACTGGTTACTGCACTGTTTCCTCGAATGAAGAAGGTCCGATCTCTACACACTCCCCAACCAGGGCCATGTAACCAGTGTACCATTCGGGTGACCTCCTCTGTCTACGTTGAGAAGATGACTGTCCCACATTCTCTCTCACATCCAGCATCTACCTGTCAGCTTCCCTTGAGTGTTTCTGCCCATCTCTGGAAGACTCTGCATGAGTGGATGTCTCCACTCCCAGATCCTCTGCATGCAGCTGCTCTGTATCAATCTGAAGTTCCTCCTCCTTAGGAACTAAAATTTCCTCCTCTGCATGCAACTTGAGCTCCCTCTCAAGTGATTCTTGCATGGCTTTCTGCTCATCGAACTTCAGATCTCTACGTACCACTGTCCTCTGACTGGTAGGTAAGAACACCCAATAGTTGTGGGGTGTATCGGTGTACCCCACAAGTATCCCTAACTTGGCTGTTGGATCTAGCTTCTTCTGGGAATCTTTGGTCACATGGCAATAAACTGATGATCCAAAGATCCTGAAGTGACTCACATCTGGTCTCTTCCCTGAAAAGGCTTCCATTGGTGTCCTTATTACCAGTATACGATGCAGGCTTCTGTTCTGCAAGTATACCGCTGTATTGCATGCCTCAACCCACAAATGAAGTGGTAGGCTTTGGTCATGCAACATCACTCGAGCTGCTCCCACAATCGATCTGTTCTTCCTTTCGGCCACCCCATTTTGCTGTGGATTATGGGGTGCTGTCAAATCTCGTTTAATTCCTTCTGCTACGCAGAAGTCCTTAAACTGTTGGGCGACATACTCTCCACCATTTTCATTACGCAAGGCTCTTATTTTCTTTCCAGATTCTTTCTCTGCCAAGGCTTTGAACTCACAAAACCTTGAGAAGGTTTGATCCTTATTCTGCATAAAGTAGATCCAACATCTACGAGAAAAATCATCAATAAAAATAACATAGTACCTTTGTTTAGTAGTGGAGGCTGTAGAGAATGGTCCACACACATCTATATAAACTTGCTCCAGGATTGCTCCAGCTCTACTGCCTCGATCTTGAAAGGAAGATTTCACATACTTACCTAAGGTACAACCTTTGCATGTATCCATCTGCTCCATTTTTACCTTGGGAAGTCCGGTAGAAATCTGCTGCAAGATCTTCAAGGCCCCATGGTGTAAGTGGCCCAATCTCTTATGCCATAGCTCGTCAACATCTTGGCTCTGCACCAACTTTGCTTTGGAACTCAATGTAGCACAATCGTCTACCTCTAGCTTGTAGATATTCTTTACTCGAATCCCAATCCTCTTGGTCTGTCTAGTGTCGATATGCCTCAGGAATGCCTTTCCTTTACTAAAGACTGCATCATAGCCTTTGTCTTCCAGCATAACGACGGACACAATATTCTTCTCTAGACCCAGTACATACTTTACATCAGTTAGGGTGAGAGGAGCTCCATGCTCCCTCTGAAACACAACCGTACCTTCACATGAAACACGATACTTTCCATCATCGCCCATCTCGATTCGCATTTGGAGATCCTTCTCCTCCAAGGTACTGAAAAGATTCTTATTGCGGTCATGTGGAATGAAGCTCCACTGTCCAGGTACCAAACACATCCCACCATCGATGAAACCATGCATGCGATGAGGGTGAAATCCAATTCAAACCGTGAGGCTAGTGCCTCACCATTTGATCCCTTCTTGGATTTCTTTTGTGGACAATTTGTAGCTTAATGGCCCACCTCATGACAAAGAAAGCTTCTCACTTTCGATTTGTCAATCTTCTTCCCACCATGGGAAGAACTGGATTTCGAATGGGATGATTTCCTTTTCCCTTTCCTCGCCTTAGTTGCTAAGGCTAGATTTTCTTCATCATATTGCTTTGATGAAGATCCATCTCTGGTGCTTCTTCTTATCTCCTCCTGCATCAGATCCAACCAAAGTCGTTCCCAATCTAGCAGTTTCTCTCTTCCATTTACCGAGTCTTGGTAGCTATGCCAGCTCTTAGGAAGACCGAGGAGAGCAAGACTCGCCATGTACACCTCTTCCTCAATCTTGCCATTGAGGAATGCAGTCTTCACATCCATCTGATGGATCTTCCAACACATCTGTGCTAATAGTTCCAACATCGATATGATAGATGAGTACCTTGCTACAAGAGAAAAAGTCTCATCATAGTCAATCCCCTCGACCTGTGAGAAACCACGGGCAACAAACCTTGCCTTATGTTTCTCCACACTACCATCAACAGCTTTCTTGCCCTTGTAAATCCAACAGGAACTCATAATTTACTTGTTCTCCAGTCTTGGAACAACATCCCAAACACTGTTCCGAACTATGGAGTCATACTCCTCCACCATAGCATCAACCCAAACTGGCTGCTGCACTGCTTCCTCAAAGGAAGATGGTTTGGTATCTACACATTCCCCAACAAGGGCCATGTAACCAGTGTACCGCTCAGATGACCCCCTTTATCTATTCTGAGAAGATGGATCTCCCACATTCTCTCTCACATCCTTCAACAATCTGTCAGCCTGCCTTGTTCGTTTCCGCCCTTCTCTGGAAGACTTTGCATGAGTGGATGTCTCCACTCCTGGAACCTCTACATGTGTCCACTTGCTCAAGTTTACCTTTGGGAAGTCTGGTATAAATCTGCTACATTATCTTCAAGGCCCCATGATGCAGGTGGCCCAACATCCTATGCCATAACTCGCCAATATCTTGGCTTTGCACCAATTATGCATTGGAACTCAATGCAGCACAATCATCTACCTCCAGCTTGTAGAGATTCTTCACTCGAATCCCAATCCTCTTGGTCTGACCCGTGGCAATTTGTCTCAGGAACGCCTTTCCTTTACTGAAGACTACATCATAGCCTTTGTCTTCCAACATCATGACCGATACCAAGTTTTTCTTCAGTCCAGGCACATACTTTACATTAGTTGGAGTGAGAGGAGCTCCATGCTCCCTCTGAAACAAAAACGTACCTTCACCTAAAACACGGTACTTTCCATCATTGCCCATCTCTATGCACATCTTGAGGTCTTTGTCCTCCAAGGTACTGAATAAACTCTTATCCCCGGTCATGTGGAATGAGGTTCCATTGTCTAGGTACCAAACACAACCCACCATCGATGAAACCATGCCTGTGATGAGGGTAAAATCCAATTCGAACTGTAAGGCCAGTGCCTTACCTTCTGATCCTTTCGAGGATCCCTTATTGGATTTCTTCAATGGACAATTAGTTGCATAATGGCCCAGCTCATGAAAATTAAAGCATCTCACTTTAGATTTGTCAATCTTCTTCCCTCCGTGGGAAGAAATCGATTTGGAATGGGAAGCCTTCGCTTTCCCTTTCCTCGCCTTACTTGCTAAGGCTAGATTTTCTTCATCATCATGCTTAGATGAAAAACCATCTCTGGTGCTCCTCCTAATCTCCTCCTGCATCAGATTTGACCACAATTGTTCCCCAATCTGCCAGTTTCTCTCTTCCATTCATTGAGTCCTAGTAGCTATGTCAGCTCTTAGGAAGACCGAGGAGAGCAAGACTCACCATATCATCATTGGCTATCGTGATTCTTACACTTCCAAGCTCATCTCTGCATGTGGTGAGCTTGTTCAGATATGTAGAAATCGTGTCACCCTTTTCAAACTTGATTTTCTGAAGCTTGTCCTTCAGCGCCAACTTCCTCTGGTCGCTGCTGTTCTGATATATATCCTTCAATGTCTTCCACATTGAAAACGAAGTCTCCTTCCCATGGAGACTCGAGACAATATGGTTTCAAACTCCCTCCAGAAGAATCCTCCTCGCTCTCGCCACACATTTCTCCCATTCTTCCAATTGTTGGGCATTAGTTGCTGCTGGCTTGATAACTTCTTGATAAATGAAGTCCTTCAAACCATTGTCCTCTAATACCACTTCCATGTGATCCTTCCATGCTATGTAATTCGAGCTACCATCCAGGGCATACTCGAGTCTCAAGCTATTGAACGCCATTGGGAAACTTTGAGATGTGATAATAAATCGATTTTGTACTTGCAATCATGAACCTCAACCTTTGAACTTTTCCCTTCTCAATATGTTGTTCACAGCTTTGATCACCTTTTCTCCGATACCATGTAGAAATTCTCACTGTAGATTAAAGTGATTATGCAACGTACTAAAGAAAAATACTTAATCTACTTCTACAATCAAACTTGCAGAAGCTTAATCGATTTTGAGCAAGATCAAACAGAACACATATAACAGAGAACAAGATTCAATCACACATGAAACACAGAACAATACTCTGGGGAAAGCCTCAGCTAAGAACCCCGTTATCTGTATTATCATACAAGTGGAAATATCTCAGGATTACACAAAGCTTTAGCTCTCAAGCTACCCAACTCTCAGTAAAATCCCTCACTACTGCTCATAGATAGAATAGAAAACACATATGCCTTCTCCTCTTTCCTCCAAGCCTCCTATTTCCTTGTGTAGTTTTTCTTGGGTCCTCCAGTCGTAACCTGTGTGAGTCTCACCTCACACACTGCTATGACCTCTGTAGTAACTGTGCAATCCTCAAGGAATGAATTCCTTCTGCATGCAAGAGATATTCACATGGGAATATTCTAGCAACTTATAGTACATTTTCCCTACCTTTAGTCTCAACTGGGTCTTTGTCTGATTTGACATGCATGAGTTATTTATGAGAGAATATTCAGTTATCTGGAGAACACAAGTTGCATGCATGCATGCATTAACTGATTGAACTCACAATTAGTTCCTCCAACTGTTTGGAACTAATTTAACTGGACTTAACTTAGTTAACTTAGCTAACTAATTACAACTCAAATACGACTCATCCTTATCTCCTTAATTAAGGGATAACTTCCTCAATCAAAGGGATAACTGTTGCATGTTTTCACAAAGACTTCATGTTTGAATTTCCCCAACTAATTAACTCAAGATGAATTAATTAATTATTTTTCAAACAACTAGTGAGACTAAATTTGAATTTGAATTCTCAATTTTAATTCAAGGACAATTTAAAATTGGAATTTATCCTGAAATGTTATTTATAGAAATGCTATTTTTAGCATTTCTTGTTGCTATTTTCAACAAAAAATTGGGGGAGCATGCAACAAGATATTGTGGCTCTTGTTAACGTAGCGCTCCACATAAATTATTTAATATCAATCTCTTCACACACCCCGAGTACAAGGAAGAAACAACGTTTTGATTTTTTTCTCAGACCTCACACTCTTGCTATTGATTGTTCCAACGAATTTAGTAATTATGAAGATTATTGGAGTCTGAAGTAGAATTACATATGGGATTAACTCCAAGCTTGTTAAATATATGGTCTCAAATTGGTCTCTTTCTCTAAGCCAGTCAATTCCTTGCCAACACAGGTTTTGTTGCCTTTAGAGGTGCTCTAAGCAATGTCGCCTAAGCACGATCGACATCTCCAGGCTTCTCAGTGGTGACAAACATAACTTTCTAGTTTGATGTTTCATCAGTTTTCAAGTGAACTTAGATAGTAGCACTTCCATCTGGACTCGTCTGAATTTTAGGTTCTTTCTGGTGTACCCATGTCAATTAGTCTTTGTTGGTTGCATTTTCATTTTATATTGGAGCTCCTCAAATTTGGTTTTCTTTATATTTTTGTTTGGTGCTCTCCTCTTTTGGCTCGTCCTTACGTTTGTGAATTTAGTAGAGCCTTTTCCATTTCTGGAGTTAGATTTGTGCTTTGGTGTCTCTCTTATCTACACACTTTCATCTATGAATTTAGTATCTCACTGCTACTTGGGCTTGGGTGTCAATATATCTAGTTTTCTTTGCGTGGGCTTTGTCTCGTTTGGTGAATTGTTGTTGTTTCCTCTTTGCTTGGACCATGTTGTCTACTATAGGGTCACTCTTGTCCTCCTCTGGGAAATTTTTTCTGTGGCCCCTTTCTCCTGTAGTCTGCCTACTATTCTCCAGTGCCTCCCACGTATCATACAAAAAGAAAGAGGCCTTCCCTTCCATCAATCTAAGGATGTCGGCAAAAAGAGATAAAACTCCTCAAACTATGGGTAACTTGGATTGTAGCGATTGTTCCTAGCAAATTGAATCTCTTCAACTGGAAACAATGGAAATTAACTGGAAGTTGCATTAGAAAATGACAACGTCGATCAACCCCCTTAAAGAAATACAAGCCTTGAAATGAAAATTATCTCGACAAGAGGATGAAATTAATTCTCTGTGACAATAAATAGAAGGTTTAAAGGTGCACCACCCAACGAGTGATAATCAGACTACCAACACTAGTTCTTCCAGTGAGCATGTGGGTAGACTACCGCTTGATCTCAACCAACTTCCTGAAGATGATCCACCATCAACTCTTTGATGTATTCCCTCTATAAATGTGTTTTGATTCTTAGTCAGTTTTGTAAAGTTTATGTATGTATATCGTTAGTAATAGTCAACTTACCATATAACTTTTTTGTAATTCCAGATAGCTCCTCTCTAGAGGACCCGCTACTAGAATTAGTATAACTACTTTTTGAGTAATTGTTGTGTCTAGGTACATATTTTAAAAGAAAATATGCTCTTTTTTGTTAAAAAAATTACAAACATTTTTTTATAAAAAAAATACATAATATTCTTATTACATTAACATAAATCTAAAAATGATAAATCAGATTCATAACTATGATATTTCAAAACTTCATGCTTAAATTTAGTTAATAACCATATAAAAAATTATAATAATCTCTCTATATATATACATATAATCTATGTTATGCTTATTACATTAAACCATTAAATTAAAAATAAAAAGCATAAAACAAGTCAAGGAAAAATGTCATGCTATATACAAATATTGCTATATGTATTATGAAGGTTTTAGTAGAATTAAAAATAAGAATATTTCTCATATATAGAGATGTTAAATTTATGTGTAATATATATAAATATTACAAAGAACCAATGTAGATCCATTTTAACTTTTATTCTACCAAGTATTGATAGAGATCAATTTTTTTGAGGTGTAAATTTTTTTCTCAAATTTTGCACTCAAAAATAAATTCGATCTCGAGAGTTATGATCCCTCTCACACTTGATATACTCTCAATTAAGATAGATCTATATTGATTCTTATTAAAATGAAAATTATATTTTCAAATTTGTTTTTAAATTAAATTTGTTTAAATAATAAAATTATGTTATATTTTTACTTATTTTTAAATAATTTTAAAAATGCAATTTTTAGTTGTGTTAATTGTTATTTTAAAAATGTAATTTTTAAAAACCAAGAACAATAAGTACTATTTGTTTGCATTATATAGCCATTTCAAATTGAAAAAATTGTAGCTACTCATTTTTATTTGTGCCCAATGAGTTAACTACTAAGGAAGTCACGAAAATTAGAAAACATTAATATAGGTAACAAATTTTAATTTCATATAATATAAATTTAAATTTTTCATTTGAAATTATAAAACTTAAAATTTGAAAGCTTGGAAATTAATTTATTTTTTATTTATTTTTTTTTTATTTTTTTTTAATAGAAGGGTGTATGCGTATCATTTTTTAGTAAAAAAATAAGGAAATAATTTCGAGTTAAAGTTCATGTAATAAAGGTTAATAAAGACAAAATAAGACCAAGGTCATGGAACACATATTCCATGTTGAATGTTGGGCAAAGCACTATAGTGAGCATTACTTTTGGTTTATTAATGGTTAAGGAAATTGACAAAGGAAAAGATGCATTAATTGACATTTATTTATGAAAATAAAGGCAAATAGGAGAAAATGAAGGTGAAGAGACAAATTTGCATGAGGGGGAAATTAGAGGAAAAATGAAGGAAAATGAAGAAAATAGAGGCATCAATGATAAAAAAACTTCTGAGAATCAACTCACAACTTTTGTCAGTTGAACTTTTTCTTGTTTAGATTTTTGTCAATTTGGTTTTCGATTTGGTTGGAGAGAGAAAGAAAAGAACACCAAGAGGAGAAATCAAGGAAAACAAATGAAAGAAGAGGACAAACAAAGAAAAACAAAGGAAGCAAGGAGAAGGTTGGATCAACAACTTCAACAGGAGGATTTTGCAGGTAACAGGTTGCATGTGTGATTTTTGTAGGTTTTAACCGTGTACTGAAATTACCTGCAAACAAATTCTTAAAAAAAATAAAAAGCGAGAGAATAGAACATAAAATATACACAAAAATTTTCCCATGGATACCAAAACTGAGACTACTAGATTGATTTTCCATTATATTACTTTCAATGTTACTATATATATATATATATAGATATATATATACATGCCGAAACATCCATAAACCCCAATCTATTAACCCTGGATTAAAACATAACTGTAGTTCCCTTGACTATATCTACAAGATACCATGGGCAGAAAACCATCATGCCAAAAACCATGTACAAAAGCCATGTATAAAACTATAGGTAGGTCCGCGCACCTAATATAGGGCCGATTTTTTTTTTCCTGGGGTGCTGCCCTAGACTCCATAGAAGGGGGATGTCGCCCCCCTGTGACCCCCCTGCTGCACCTGGCACAACGAAGGGGTGGGTGGCCGCCCCCCCTCTAACCCCTGACTTTGCACGCGAGGCTAGTCATGGAAAGAATATAACACACCCAACAAATTCTTAGATGAGGTGTGAATGCATGGTACATGCATTTGTTTATTTGATTTATTTGTTGTCATTGGAATGGGTTTTTCCAGGTTTGACAGTGGTTTAAGCCCTGCCTTTCCATTTCCTAGATAGACATGGTGTGATGAGATTCTTTTCTAGTTGAGCTTTGGATTTCTTGAAGATTTTGGAACTATGTGAAGTGGTCTCAGGAAATTTCCCAAGGGTTGGGGGTGGAGATGGTTTTCTCTAGGAAGCCCTTGATAAGTGGGTGGAGACAAACAAATTCCTCATGGTATGGTGGAGGAATTATGAGGCGTCCAATCTTGTTTTGGTTTTGTGATATCTTGACTAGTTTTGGAAAGATCACGATAGTTTGAGGGTGGAGGTGGTTTAACCTATGGATTCCCTTGGTTGTTTATGGCTTGGTTTATTCTATGAGATTCCACATTTATGCTTGGAATATGGCACAAGGGTGATTGGCTAAAAGAAATGTTTGGTTCGGCTCAATCTATGTTCGGGGGGTATGTGGAAGTCCCTAACTTGCTTTGATTTTGCATAAGTTAATAATAACTATCTTTCTATTGTACCTTATGAGCATTTATACTTGTTATTATGTGGCTTTGATGGTTGTTCTGTCGTGGTTAATATTCTGATTATATTCTAGTTATAAGCATGGTTTTATAACATGTTATAGCTATGGCTCTTATTATGATTTGATTAGTTGATGAATGCATGAGCTAACAAGTGTTGTTGTAGCTACTTAAGAGGGCATTAGACCTTCTCGGTAATTCACAGGTAAAGAATAAAGATTTACATTCAGATATGCATTCATGACATGTAGCTTAATTGTTTATCACGTGTTTGATGAAATGCCTAGTATGTTCTCGTATGTCTAGGTCAAGTTTTTGACTCAATTTTTATGTTTAGCCTTGTAATTATGTCATTTATGATTTTGGAAAGTCTTAGGCAGTTTTGGGTAGTGGTCTGGATGCTGGCCTGGAATTTTGGCTCAGATCTCTACACCGCACCCTCTAAACTAGGCAAGTTGGCTCACAACCACATGGAGGCAATGTTGTGCATGCGGTTGGAGGTGTATAACTCACCTAGGCCTTGTCATGCATGCGATTTGGGGTCCAGGTTAGTGAAAAAGAGCCCCAACTCAGGGTTTGGTCACCTGGGATGGTCCTTTAGCCCCTGAGTGTCCTCTAGCCCTGAGGGATGATGTGAGTTGTTAGTTTGTGGTCATTTTGTAAGCTCCACTTCCTTAACTGGAGCTTGGAGGTCAGGTCATGTCATAGTGGCACTCCGCTTCATATTTACCTGGAGGGCTTGTGAAAGTCAGTAAATGTGGGAGGGCGAGTGTTACAGATTGGTATCAGAGCTTCCAAGTTCAAACACTTGGTCTAGATGGGCTAGATGCATGTTGTTATGCATGCATTCTCATGGTTATGGTTTTTGTGCGTGAGGTCATTGTATGTAGTTAGTGTTAACATGCATGATGTCAACATGTTGATATATATATCTATATATATATATATATATATATATATATATATATATATAATATATATATATTATATATATATATTATATATATATATCGTGCTAATATGGACTGATTTTTACAGACGAGATAACATCCCCTGAACTTCACTAAGGTATGTTGATTATGCTTATATTTAGTTATATGACATGGTATGTTTGTTGGAAGAAGATCAAATATGACAAGAAAAATGTTGGATTACAGTTCACGTGACTCTCCTTATAGATCAGATGAACATCCAAAAGATGCATACTCTCCTAGAATAACAAATACCTTGAAAAGTCTAAAAGTAGAAATTAGGAGCTGCAAGGCATATAATCACATGATCATTCAGTAACAAGAAATAATTGTCATGAATAAGAGAGATTTTGAGGTCTAAAATGAGCCTCCTAAGGAAAAACAAGATTAGATCACATCATAAAATCTTAGAGGGGATAAAAAATATTTTTTCAACTTGTATTTTCAACTTTTCTCGCTACGATTTTACTTAAATTTTGAGTGGGATCCCTTGTTGGATGCATAATTTAACTCCTCATCCAATGAGTAACCATGTTGCATACTTACAATGTACCCTTCTACATGAAAAATGAGAAATACATGAAAAACATGATTGCAATTATGCTTTTAATGTATTTCTGATTTTTCATGTGGCAGGGTCCATCAAAAGTATGCATAATTGGTATTCCTTATATGAGGAATTAAATTATGCATCCAGCGAGTGCTCCCGCTCAAAATTTGAGTAAAACCATAGGGAGATAAGTTGAAAAAGTAGTTTTTTGGATTTAAGAGATCTATGGTTTGCATCTTTTGAATTAGTGATCGGAGAATCCACAGTATGGACATTTTTTTCATACTGTGGATTCTCCGGTCACTAATTCAAAAGTAGTTTTTTGTTTTTTTTTTTAATATTTTTACTTTTTTAATCCAAAAATAGTGAATCATCCCCCTGGTTGACATCATCATATTGAATCCTATTGGATCTTATAAAGTTGATTTTTGTTGTACATTTTTGTTTTGAGACCCATTTTAGACCTCAAGATTTCTCTAATGGCACAAGAAAAACAAGTAGAAGTCAATGTAGTGATCCTTCAAAGTTTGTTAGATTTGTAGAGACAGGGACAACCATGGATCAATTATGGATAGGAGGACATGACCCATGAGGCATATGATAGCAGGTCTCATGGAGGACATAGGCCAGACATGGATGACACGATCAGAGGTGGTAGATGGATGGATACACCTAACATGAGAGGTAGTGGTTATGAGTTTTACTTGAGTTATGGTTCAGATAGTCATCATGGTCATCATCGGTATAATTCTTATAGGAGGAGCGAGAGGGGATACTTTTCAGATGAGTTCAATAAAACCAAGCCTCCTACATTCGATGGAGAGTTGAAGAAACTAGAAGATGCAAAAACATGATTGCTTGGAATGAAGAAGTTCTTTGAGTTGCATGATTACACATAGAACATGAAGGCCATGCTAACTATTTTTGTTCTCAAGGGAAAGAAAAAAATTTGGTGGGAAGATGTGAAGCTTGTCAGAGGCATCAAGACATAGGATTTGAGTTGACACAAATTCAAGATAATTTTCAGAAAGAAGTACTTGTGAGAGAGATAATATGACGATAATATTAAGGAGTTCTAAAGGTTGAAGATGGGATCTATGACATACGAAGAGTTTATGAATAAGTTTCTAGAATTATTGAGGCATGTGTCATATCTTAAGGATGAGAAGACAACAGCTCCAAGATTCATTAGTGGACTACCATTAGCATTCAAGGATCATATTGAGTATGACGAGCCTCAGTCACTGGAGGAAGTCATTGGGAAGTTGAAGCACTATTATCAGCAGTCGAAGCACAAGACTAAGCCTAAGCATGACTAGAAAGGTAATGACAAGACCAAAGTAAAATGGCATCCGAAGCGGGAAAGACCTCATGATGCAGGTGAGAAAGAGAATGTGGTTCCTTATAAGAAGTTCAGTACAATAGAGAAGGGAAATGGATCCCAACTTGGAGAGAAACAGAATAAGGGTAGTGAGAAAGAACCATTGCAGTCTTGGATTTGTGGCAAGGATCATCGCAAGCAGGATTTTCCATTTTAACAGGGTGGAAGACTTCATATCTACAGTTCTCAAGATGTAAAGACAGTTGAGGATGTTGGACAAATTATTCCTCGGATTTATCCAACATTTGATAACAAGCAGGCAGATCGCCAAACATCCATTATTGATATGGAAGCTAATCTCTTTGATCGAGTTGTTTCCATTTTGATTGATCTTGGATCTAATTATAGTTATGTTAATCTAGACTTGGTGGATAAGTGTTAATCGAATAAAGAAGTGCCTGTAGATCCTTGGTTGGTGTAGTTGGCTATAGGTACTAAGAAAAGAGTTCATCATTGGGTGAGATCTTGTGCATTTGATTCAAATGTTATGCCTACATCAACACATCTGAATGTGCTTCCATTGGGCTTGTACAATATGATTTTATGTATAGATTGGTTGTACCTTCACAAGACTAAGGTACATTGTTACAAGAATGCTATTGAGTGCTTGGTTGATGATGGAGAGAAGAAATTATTATAGGGTAAGAAGAAGCCTACATCAGTGAGAATGCCATTACAACTATGTAGGAAAAATGCGGTTGCATGAAAGGATGTATCTTGTTTGTACTTCATATTTCTAGTGACAAAGGAAAGAATGTTGAGGACGTTGAAGTTTTGAAGAGGTATATGGTTTTGAAACAGTTTCAGGATGTATTTCCAACATAGATTTCAGAGTTACTACCTCATAGGGAAGTGAACTTCTCTATTGAGGTGGTACCAGGAGTAACACCAACATCAAATGCACCTTACAGGATGAACACTCTAGAGTTAATGCAACTAAAGTTGTAGCTTAAGGAAATGCTTGATAAGGGATACATTAGGCCAAGTGTGTCACCTTAGGGTGCAACGATGTTGTTCGTAAAGAAGAAGGATGGTACTCTTAGGTTGTGTATTGATTATAGGGAATTGAACAAGTTGACGATCAAGAACATGTACCCTTTGCCGTGGATTGATGACTTATTTGATTAGCTGAAAGGAGAAACAATGTTTTGAAAGACTGAGTTGAGATCAAGATATCATCAAGTACACATCAAAGAAGAGGACATCTATAAGATAACATTTCGTACCAGGTATGGGCATTATGAGTTTGTAGTGGTTCCATTTGGTCTTACTAATGCTCCAACCACTTTCATGTGTTTGATGAATAATGTGTTGTGTCCTTATCTAGACAAGTTTGTGATAATATTAATTGATGACATATATTCTAAGAATGAGGAAAAACATGCAAAAAACCTAGAAACAATGTTAATATTACTAAGAGACCATCAATTGTATTCCAAGCTTAGTAAGTGTAGTTTCTTTTAGACATAAGTTCATTACTTAGGACATGTTGTTTCCAAGGAAGGTATAGCAGTGATCCGGAAAAGATCAGAGCTATCATGGAGTGGGAAACTCCTAGGAATGTGGATGATGTTAGATCATTCATGGGACTAGCAGGTTATCACAAACGGTTCATCAGGAACTTCTCATGGTTTTCCTATTGTATTACATCCTTGCAGAGGAAAAGAAAGAATTTCGGATGGATTGGGGAGTGTGCAGCTAGTTTTGAGAAGTTGAAGCATTTTCTTACAAATGCTCTGGTTTTGAAGATTGCAGATCCACACAAAGAGTTCATGGTACGTATATATGCTTGCAAGAGCAGACTTGATGGAGTCTTGATACTAGAGGGGCATGTATTATGCTATGAGTCAAGGAAGTTGAATAAGCATGAGCATAACTATGTGACTCATGATCTTGAGTTGGACTCTATCATTCATGCATTGAAGATGTGGAGACACTATCTTCTTGGTAGGAAGTTCATTTTGATGAGCAATCACAGTGGGATGAGGTACTTATTTGACCAACCTAATCTGAATTCCAGACAAGCTATATGGTTGGATACTCTCAATGAGTTTGATTGCGACATCAGGTACATTAAGGGAAAGGAGAACATGGTTGCAAATTATCTTAGTAGAAAAGTGCAGGTGAATCACATTGCAACAATGAGTTCTTATGGGACAAATTTATAGAAGGAGATCTTGCAGGAAAGATAACATGATGACAGGTATCATTAGTTGAGGTGCATGTTACAACAATAGGGTGAAGGTGATAGAAATGAGGAGTATCATCTCACGACAAATGGCTTGGTTAGATTCAGGAACATGATTTATGTATTGGATGAAAATGAACTCAAGAAGCTTATCTTGAGGGAGTTTGATTTCAAGCCATATTCAGGTCACTCGGGATATCAAAAGACATTGACAACAATTAAGAAATTATATCATTGGCCGAACTTGAAGAAAGAGGAGGCTAAGTTTGTTGCAAGATTTTTGGACTGACAACAAGTGAAAGTAGAGTGTAAAAATCCAAATGGTTTATTACAACCAATTCCAATTCTAGAGTGGAAATGGAAGGTCATTTCCATGGACTTCATTACAATTTTGTCGAAGACATCACAACAACATGATTCCATCATGGTTGTGGTTGACATGTTAAGTAAGGTAGCTCATTTCATTGTAGTTAAGTCTACGAATTCAACTAGTGAGGTAGCTCAAATTTTGATCAAGGAGATAGTGAGATTGCTGGTGTTCCTAGGAAGATTGTATCCGACAAAGATGCCAAGTTTACTTCCAAGTTTTGGAAAGAGTTGTTTGTAGGTTTGGGGATAGAGTTGGTATTCAATACAACTTATCATATGTAGAAAAATGGATAGATATAGAGGGTTAACATGATTCTTGAGGACAAGTTGAGTATGTATGCCATGCATCAACAATGGAAGTGGGAAGAGTATCTTCCACTGGTTGAGTTTACTTATAATAATGGGTATCAAGAATAATTTAAGATGAGTCCATTTGAGGAACTTTATGGGTAGAGTTTTAATACTCCTATCAACTGGAGCGATCCAGTGAACATGGTGTTGATTGGACTTGATATGTTAGAAGAGATGGAGCAGGAGATACAGGTTATTAAAATGAATTTAAAGGCAACTGAGGACATGAAGAAGATGCATGCAGATCAACAAAAGCTATTTAAGGAGTTTCAGGTTGGAGAACATGTCTATTTGCGCATGAATTCCAAGAGGAGCTCCTTCAGGATTGGGTCAAGTGCGAAGATGGAACCTCAGTATTGTGGGCCTTTTGAGATCCTAGAGAGGATTGGAATAGTGGCCTACAGACTTACACTACCTCGGATAGTGAAATTTCATGTTGTTTTCTATGTTTCATTGCTTAAGATATATGTACAAGATGTTGATAATGTGATTGATTTGACTGTATTGTAGGTGGAGCTAGAGATATAATTCCAACAAGAGCTTCAGTGCATATTGTAGCAGAAACAACTCATGCTATGAAACTGAGCAATTGAGCATGTTAAAGTGTAGTGGAAGCACTTTGGGCCCAATGAAGCTACATGGGAGATGGCGGATTAGATGCAGGCTATGTATCCTTCATTATTTGTCGGGTCAAGCAAATGAGTTTTAGTATATGTATGTATATATGTATATGGTTGTAGATACTACAATGGGTTGTGTTATAAAGCTCCAATAAGAAATACCCTTGTCATATTTGTCATGTTGGTCATGGTTTGCAGTAATTGCTCATTATAAATATTGCATAGAGTTGTATTATAAATCTCCATAGGAAGTATCTTTTGTTTCCAGTGGTTTTGTTGTTCATATGTGTCATAGAACACCAAGGATGGTGTTCCCCTAAGGGGGATGGTTTGTAATAGCCTCGTGTTAAATTTCATGTAATAAAAGTTAATAAAGGAAAAATAAGACCAAGTTCATGAGATGTTGTAGTGTTTTTGTAGCAATGGGGTACCAAAAGACACCTTCTTAGCAGTTGGTTGTTCCCTGCAAATAAATACAAGCAATTTGGTTTTTGTCAGTGGAAAAGCATGAAGAAACAAAGCATTGCTGGTGAAAAAAATGCATATGCAAACATAAATTAAACAAAGAGATAAACGCACAAATAATGCTTAAAGAAGTAAACAATTCAACAAAATTATGGAAAGTGGCTCCCTTTATTGATTGTTGGTGTTAGAATATTAATACAATAGATGAATACTAAACACTTGAAGAGAATTCTCTGAGATATGGCTCCAAAAAATCCTCAGCAAAGGGGTTCCTTTCTTCAATCTCTTTGAAAACCTCTCCTCTCTATCAAAGAAGTATCAAGGCTCTCTCAATGGTGAAATCCTCTCCACACTAGAGTTATGGATTGCTAAGAAGCAAATTTTCCAACACAATAGTGCTCTACTTCTTCTGCATCAACATTGAAATAAAGGATTGCTCTAATAGCAATTTTGCTAGCATAACATTGTATTCTCTTGGTTTATGAATGACAATGACTTATGAGTAGGACAAGAGGATTCATTTGAGGGCTGCATATCTTTAACGCGACTCAAATTCGGTTGTCCTTGACTGTAACATGCCAGGGAATCATCTTCCAAGTGTGGGAAATGGTCTTGAATTTGCTGAGTCAACCATTTCTTTGATTGCGACAACTTTCAAAGGAAATGTCACACTGTCACACGACTATCGAAAGGAAAGTTGCAAAACCGTCAATTTCAGTTCAAATACATTAGACCTTAGGATAAATTAAATTTTTGAGCTTTCAAATTGTCTTCAATTGGAAAATATTCACTTGTATGTTTTTGCTGGATGACTTTGGGCATCTTTGGATTGTACAAATATGTGTACAATTTTCTGGTGTTAATAGCTTCCCCCTGTTGTATGAGGTTAGGAGAAAATGTATATCCAAAATACATCACATTCTCTTTTCTGACTGAGAATCTGATCAACTTCTTGATAGATAGAACAACTTGCTGCAAATATGAGTACATAAAAACCTTAAATGAGGATAAAAGATAACCATGCTCTGAAAAAAAGTTCTTATATGAGGCGGGCATGTCTCATGCTCATTATGATGACTAGTGAATATTTATCACAATCAGACATGAAATATTCTTGTCAATTCTACGTTGGAGTAGTTTACATGCTGATAGATAATGATGATAACTGTTGATGCTCGCAGGGCTGCTTCTTCGACAAATAGATCGAACTAGGTGCCTCCATGCATCGAAAAGGTGAAGCACTATTTGAATGAGGTGTGTGTGGATGCATGGGTCTTCAACTATGGGTACCTCCCACACATCAATATGTAAGAACTACCGAATGAGGTGCTACGCAATGCGTAGGTCTTCGACTAAATGAGAGAACTACAATGGTGAGATGAGAGCGTATGCTGGTGTCAAATTTCAGGGGGACCGCTGACATCAATGGAAAATAATGATTTCCATTATGCCACCCAAGGATGTACCTTAAGGGGGGGAAGCACCCAAGGTATTGCCTCAATCCTAGAATATGGGTGTTGAAGTTGACGGGAAAGAGGCATCAACTGCCTGAAATGATGACTAGGAAATAAAGATGTGTATTGAAATATATTGTAATAAGGTGGGTCAACAAGGCATGATAATGAAAGATGACGATATGAATGGATATGGACAACTTTATTGAGGTCGGAGCTATAATGCGAGTGGCAACAATGAATACAGTTCTTTTGAGAGCACTGGCTCTGGGGTCAATAGGACATTCAGGGTAGGTGTTAGTGTGTTTTGAATGGCATGAAGAGGGTGAATTAATGTGGATTATGTGAAAGCTATGACCAAGGGCGACTAGGGATTGCCACAGGGTATAAGGCATGAAAATATGGGCGGGAACCATTTTCCTAAAAAAAATTGTACACTTGCCAAAATAATGTAAAGGTGGTTTGGGATGTACATACACGGATATGGGTGCCCCATGAAAATAGTGACCTACATGATGATGGAGGTAAAGTATATTTTGTGGAGGGTAGGGGCCCTGTTTGTTGGTCTCGGTGCTGGGTTCATGAGGAGGATGAAGTGACACAAATGAGCTTATGTTGTATGGGGGAATGATAAACCCAATGTAGAATGTTGGGGAGCATTCATCTTGATCCATTGCAAAAAAATAAGGCTGCTCAAGAGTAGGTTTGGTTAGCAATAAGTGAAGAAGAGAAGGGTGAGGCTAATCTTCAAGGCATGCAAGTGAGATGGCTCCCAAGCCGGAGTAGATGGTTATGGATTCCAAATAAAATGTGGGGGTCTATAACATGATGTGATCCATGAGTAGGGAGGCTCTATTGACCAACATGGACATTTACCACGTGCAAGGGGAGGTGGTGGTGAATGTGGTCAAGATGATGGACCCTATGGTGCGTTTTAGAGAAATGATGTCAAGATATGCAAAGCTTCTGGAGGAAGCTTATCATGCATAGTGAAGAGTGATACCTTAATTGTTAATTGGCACCAGGGGAATGAGTTTGATGAGAAGCATCTGATAACCTAAAACATCAAAATCCAATACCCCAAGTGAAACATCTATGCATAACAACATAGGAACTAAAAAGAAAGATGTAACAAAAACACAGGAAAGCGCACCTGAAGGGTTCTTTGAAAGGGTGGAGCTAACGCTGCTTTTTCATAATGGGGTGAGTGGTGGGCTCCAATATTGCAGCAATAATGCTGCAACTCCTGGGACTCCATTCTTTACTTTTATCAACCCGGTAGTTCGTAACAAACTTGGAAGCGACGGTGCTATATGCACAAGTACTAGCTCTTGCCGTAGGTTGTCACTGGATCAGCTGGCACAAGTCCGCTAGGAGCTTAAGCCAACTTCTATGAGCTCTTAGAAGAAGCTTTTAACTGTGATTGATGAAAGCTAACTCAAAGGAGGCTAGTCTACTTGCAGAAAGAAGCTGAAAGCTGAAAGGACATGCAAACCCTAGCAAACCCTAGTTTTACTGACTAACCCTACTGGTGCAAGAAAAGAGATGAAAGCAGTGGAAATGGATGCCATGGACTTTTGGAAAGGTAAAATGAATGTGACTAAGCTACTTCTGAAGAGAAATATGAAGAAAACATCTTTTTGTATTTTTGCGTAATTTCACAGAATTATTATGCATGTGCTTTGACTATTTTTGACTGTGCAGAGGTTGATTGGTGAAGGAAATGGAGTGGGTGCTTGTAGGAGGTTTGGAAGGTAAGAAGAGGGCCCAAGGGGTCCCTAGCACCCTTCCAAAGAGTTTCACAGTGATCGGATCTCAAGAAACCACTTTCGTGAGTTTCTACAAGAAGTCTGCAGGGGTTCTACAGGATGTTTTGTAGCTTCTACATGATGTTCTACAACTTCTACAGGATGTTCCGAAAGGGAATTTTGGAGGGTTGATGGTGGAAGAAAGGTGAAGAAGTGGGTATGGAGGTGAGATAAGGGTGTGAGGAGGTCTAGGACTTGGTGAATGAGGATGAGGAGTGGTCAAGGCGATTGGGTTGGTTCGAAGATAGGAGAAGCAATGTTGCGCAAGAATGTAGGAATTAGGGCAAAGTGAGGAAATGTGGCAAATGAGAGGCAAGAATCTGAGTTAGGGGATGAAGCAGGTTGCATTGATGGGGTAAGGGTAGGGGAGGAGGTATCACAGGTGCTCTGCACGTTATTTTCCAAACTGATCAAACGAAGACTAGGAAAACCAAAGATCTAGCTACTTTAACCAAAATTTGACCTAATTACCAAAAATCATGATGGACAGAAATTCATTGGCAGAAAATCATGTAAGACAACTAGGAAAACCAAGCAAGAATGGATCTATGCATGTAATCACAACTGGTACCAACTTTTGCAACTAAGAATCTAACACTAGAAATTGCATGAAGAAGCAAGAACAATGTTTTTATCGCAGCAAGGACACCTTGGTCTCAGCTCATGGTCCCAAGGAGGGAGAGGTGAGATCAAGGGTGTCTTGATGGCCATTTTCGAAGATATTTTCTGTTACCAACCTATTAAATCACTTAAAACATGAAAAACTATTTCAATCATTGAGAATGAACTAAGTAACCAAGCAAGATTGTAACCGACTAGCAGAAATTATTTGAAGGCAGCAAAAACATATAACAGTACACGAAGGAGGTCCTAGAACTTGGGTTGGGCCCAACCCCAAGAGATACAGGCTCTTAAGAAGAAGCTCAGATCTGAAGCAAAATGAAATTGATCTCCATTATTCAGAAAATGACCATGTCACAAAAAATGTTTACAGCAAAAGCTCCAAAAATGAGCAAAAACAGAGCAGCACTAGAGTGCAAAATACAAATGTTCCAAAAGTAAACTATGAAGGCTGGAAGCCTTCCTTCTTATACACTACGAGGACCTCCAATAGCCCTCCTTAACTCCAGGGGCTCGGCTGCTCAAACTGCAAGTAATCAGTCACTTTACAAGAAGCTGCTCGGCTGCCCTTGGGAATCATCTTTGGTGGCCTGCTGAACTCCGAGCTGATGGTGGAGAATTCAAGGAAGGGGCCATTTAGTGCAGGAGACACCCTTCCTACGAATCCTCGGCCTTGTCCCCTCATGTTTGGCTATCAACTAGCTCATAAATGCTTGATGTTGGTCCAAAAGTTGTCCAAAAATCTGCAATAACCACGTATTAGCCTCCATGGTCAAGTGACTACTCTCATTCATTCAATCAACATAAATATACTCAAAAGCATGCATTAACTATGAAGAATGGTGGATTAATCATGAACAATAGGCAATAATGAGCCCAATAAGTTACCCATTTTTGGGGCTCATCAGTGAGCATCAGGTTAGGTGTCATTATGGTTCTCCACGTTGGTGGGAATGATGTCTGGAATTTTCGAATAAGACCATGCAAAGATGGCCCTATATTCTTGAAATATGGCCGTGTATGAGGCTGCCTCCTTTTGAAAGCATGCTGGTCCCAATGATATCTCTTCGACTATGCTAGGTTTGTTTGAAATATTGACCTTAATGGTAGGTGAGATATTGGACATGTTCCCTTCCTTGAATGCATATGGCACTGGGATGGGATTCTTAAACCAATCTACCTATCCTAGAGGCATGAAATATTTTGATTCTATAGCGCAAATATCAAGTTTAGGTGCGTCAATGACATGGCATCCCATGGACATTCAGGTTCCATCATGGCCTCTAGAATATCTTTGTCTGAGTGAAAAATATTATCTAGTGTTGAATTAGGTTGCGTAAGGAAATGAGGTTGGAGTTTAGGCCTAGTTGTGCTGGTTGACAAGGAAGATCATGATTCAATGGTTGATGTGGTAGAACCTAGTGAATTTGATAATTTGTAGATGGGATGGGTCTGCGCTGTCAATGATGGTACCACCAGTGTGGTGGTTTTATTAGTGTCGACACCAAAAAATGATGAGCAGACAATAAGAATCATGGTTCCTACAGATGAGGAGATGAATCTATGTGATGTTGTATGTCATCAACATTAGGTGGTTGTATAATTTACGTAATGGCAAGTTGATAATGAGTGGGAGGAAGTTATTACAACTTGGGTGGTGTCCGAGGGGAAATTTTTTATTCCTCATGATGAGGTTGATGCTGAATACTAAGTTATCTAAATGTTTGCAACACATGGCATGTTTCAAAACTATGAGAGTTATTAATGAAAACATTGCATATAGAACTAGTATTAACACTATAAATGGTGTGGGTGTCAATATCGTCCATAACGTGGGACGATGAAGCCTAGTTGGTGTCATGAGGTGTGGAAATCTTGGGTGCCGACAACCTATAGATCTTAGTATCAACATGTGTTGTGTTCCCAATGTGAGTTTGTCTCAATGCTGCTCTCGCTACTCGAAAACGTGGAAGGTGTTGTCAGGAAATCTAGTGTCTATGCAGAGCTGCTAGTCCCACTAAGATGGGTGGCTATCTTAGAAACAAACAGATTAAAGTTACTTTCGCTTTCCTTTATGAGAAGTAGATAGGAGAGGAGCAAAGAATACCAACCTTGATCTTTTGCTTGGTTCTCCATTTGTTCCTTCTCCTCTTTGACAGATGTTTGCCGCTCTTCCCTTGACCGCTCCGCTTCAAAGAGTACCTGTAAAGTCAAAGAAGCATAATACCTTCAAAGTGCAGAGATCTACAGTCATAAACAATATAGGACCAGATATATATTGACCACATACATGCATATATCAGCTAACATACAAGAATATGGAGGAAAGATCGAATAACTTTATTGATATAGAGGTTAGAAGAGAGGATTACAACCCATTGATCTAACCCAGTGTCATCCTCCCAGTATGAAATCCCTTCTTCACCTCATGAAAAGCTTAGATCACCCAACACTATGATGTTGCACCAGGAAACCAACGACAATTCCTTACAAGATACAAGATTCCAGCCTCTGGATCTATGGGATGAGGGACCCATATATAGATGATTGCAGGGGGGTGAGTCAGATTTTGGGATTTTGATTAGTTTCCTCTCTCTGATAATTCTTGATTCCACTTGGAGATTGATGATCTCTTACTCATCCCTAGGCAAATTCAGAGAGGAAAGTGTCACAGGAGAAGTTTCTGGAAGATTCCATGATCATCCACCTTGCAAATTGTCTCTACCATTTGTCTACTCTCGCCCATCGCACCCTACAGAAGGGATTTCCAGTATGAATCACACTTTTTACACTGAGCAGGTGAGATGCATCGCACCCTTTGCACTGGGCAGTCTGTATGGTCCAGTTTTGACCAGTTCTGAGTATTTTTCTGTGGAGAACTTCTGGGAGATGATGTAATCAGCTGACCTTGTTCCTTTAGGGCATGAAACAAAATTTTTAGGGACTCAGAAGCCCTTGGTTTATGGACATATGTGATTGGGGTTACAGTGCCCAAATATGTCTATAACAGTTTCCCCCTAAAGCATGAGGTCGTAGATCTTTGATGTC
>APFE031314937.1:20311-63435 GCA_000404065.3 Pinus taeda | reverse complement strand
GACTAGGATTTCCCCCAAGGGGAAATCCTTGGTTGGTGGACTCCATTTTTCTCAACCTAAGACCAATGAGGGAATAGTGACATTATTCCGGTTAACATAAATTTTAGATGCTTTGACACAACTTGCTTTTTCATTTTTTAAGAGTCGAGAAAAAGCAAAAGATGACTCTAGTTGCCTTCGATTTTTAATGAGCCTGAAGTGACAATCGCTCAGATGGACCTTTTCCTTTAAGGAGTCTGAAAAGGAACGAAAGAGACTACTCTGGAAATCTAGACAGAGGGATTACCAAACCAATCACAAAACTGTAGAATACTTTTTACAGTACGGCAGTCAATCTTCCCGAATGCTGTGTTCAGTGCATTGTGATCGATAGGGTGGTAGACACGGCTTCCTAAGGATAAAGGATGTAGCCTATTATGGTCTCCCAATATATACTCGATGGTACGTGGGAGCACAAGTCCGTACTGGCACTTGTCGTCTCAAGGAGGAGGAATCACCCAACCTACAATGAAAGCGATAGTTACCAGGTTTTATGACACCAGAATACATCTCTAGCCTTGACTTCTAAATGTTGTGCGTTAGGTTCCAAAGCGTTTTTATGTTCATTGAATTTATTTTACAATTGATATTTTTTAAGAAGTTTTCCTTTCTGGTTCACCGCGTGATGTAGATATACAATTCCTAAAATGCAATCTAAGATGATAAACAATCGTTTTATCTTCTTTTTGCAATGAAAATCCTAGCTACTAAGGAAAGAGAAATGAAATTCTTTTCAACAAAGAGCAGAGAGCACACATTAGATGCACTGTCCTAAATCAACAAGTAGTCTAAATGCAAATGCACATGCATGTATCTGTTTTCGCTTTCTTAATGTGTGAATGACAAAAAAGAATGCTAAGTACAAATTTGAATTGTTTCAAGTTAAAGTACTAATGATTTTCTTTTCAAAAAACAAAAGGAAGATAATGACGACACTTTGCGATTTTGAATTGAAAATTGCTTTCGACACTTGAAAAACTACTAATTCAAATCAAATACAATAGTAACAGTGTAATCAACCATCAAGAACAATAGAATTCTTTTCTTTGACTGAAAACAACACTTGCGACACTTTCAAATCAAAAGACGACAACTTGATTACGCTACTTCTTTGTAAAAGAGCACTGTAAATGGCGAACAATACATAAAAACATTTACAGTGGTTTGTACTATGGAGGCTGAATCATGCAAAGGAAGGGAGTTTCCACAGAGGTATACTGATCACAAACAACAAAACTCCTGAATAAATCTGAAGAGAGTGAACAAGAAACCAAAATCTGTGAGCAGAAGAGGTCTTATTTGATCATCGCACCTATAACACAGGGAAAGTGCGATGCATCTCACTTACTGCACAAGGGAGGTCCGATGCATCCAGATTCCCAAGAGGAGAAGGTGTGATGGTCCAGGGACAAGACTTCAACTTGGTTTTGGGTCACAGTTTGCAGCTTAGTTCAGGGATTTAGGCCAAGCAAATGATAGTCAGTAAATGCAAATCACAAGGGCTGATCTAATGAGGCTACTTGAGCCACCACTAGGGAAATTAGGATGTTTGCAAATCAATTTTTCAGTTTATAAACAAAACCCGGAGATAGACTGAATCAACATTGATCTACTTTTCACTTGCATAGCAAATGCAGTTCGAAGGCTAGCTGGCTTGACTTCAGGCTCCATCTATAAGTTTATAAAGTAAACAAAAATAGACAAGCAAACAAACTAGTTGCTCCCCAGTGGAGTCGCCATTTTGTTATCAAGAAATCTAGTGTCTATGCAGAGCTACTAGTCCCACTAAGACAGGTAGCTATCTTAGAAACAAATAGATTAAAGTTACTTTCGCTTTCCTTTATGAGAAGTAGATAGGAGAGGAGAAAAGAATACCAACCTTGGTCTTTCGCTTGGTTCTCTGCTTGTTCCTTCTCCTCTTTGACAGATGTTTGCTGCTCTTCCCTTGACCGCTCCGCTTCAAAGAGTACCTGTAAAGTCAAAGCAGCATAATACCTTCAAAGTGCAGAGATTTATAGTCATAAACAATATAGGACCAGATATATATTGACCACATACATGCATATATCAGCTAACATACAAGAATGTGGAGGAAAACTCGAATAACTTTATTGATATAGAGGTTAGAAGAGAGGATTACAACCCATTGATCCGACCCAACGTCATCCTCCCAGCATGAAAGCCCTTCTTCACCTCATGAAAAGCTTAGATCACCCAACACTATGATATTGCACCAGGAAACCAACAACACTTCCTTACAAGATACAAGATTCCAACCTCTGGATCTCTAGGATGAGGGACCCATATATAGATGATTGCAGGGGGGTGAGTCAGCTTCTGGGATTTTGATTATTGTCCTCTCTCTGATAGTTCTTGATTCCACTTGGAGATTGACAATCTCTTACTCATCCCTGGGCGAACTCAGAGAGGCAAGTGTCACAGGAGAAGTTTCTGGAAGATTCCATGATCATCCACCTTGCAAATTGCCTCTGCCATTTGTCTACTCTCGCCCATCATACCCTACAGAAGGGCTTTCTAGTATGCATCGCACTTTTTACACTGAGAAGGTGAGATGCATCGCACCCTCTGCACTGGGCAGTCTGTATGGTCCAGTTTTGACCAGTTCTGAGTAGTTTTCTGTGGAGAACTTTTGGGAGATGATGTAAATCAGCTGACCTGTTCTTTAGGGCATGAAACAACACTTTTAGGGACTTAGAAGCCCTTGGTTTATGGACATATGTGATTGGGGTTGCAGTGCCCAAATATGTCTATAACAGAAGGTACTGGAAGTTCCACGCATGGTGTGCTTGAGAGCAGATGTGACACTTATGGGGTGAATTTCTAGCGCGGTTAGGTCATGGATTATGGACCAACAAGTGAAAGATGACTTTAATCTTGCCCAATTCCCGACACCGATTTACCAGGTGGTTCGGTCTATTGCATACGACACACATGTGGGGTGCTTTTGATAAAGTAGCATGAGGCCATTTTGTGTTTCTTCGAGATCCAAATCGATGGTGGTGGGGATTGACATGGTTATGGGTGCCTGAATGTTTCTTAGGTGGGGTTTTGCCATTGAATACACACAATATGGACCTAGATTCGTCATCCCCCACTTGTGTGGTGTTATCTGAGGATTGGGTATTTGGTTTGACTAGATCGGAGGTCTCAGTGATGAATTGACACATGAAATCCAATGGTTCACGAAATCGGGAAAGGTGTGGGCAACAATGAGTATGATGGTTTCCTGAAAAAATGTGGCAAATATGACACCTGCATCTGGGTCTGTTGCGCAGGTTGATGTGTGTGGTTATGGTAATACCTCCTAAATTCCTGTAACTTAGAGCATTGGTTTAGGAAATGGTTTGGTTTGTCGCATAAAGCACACGTGGAGGTATGTTGGGGTGTCACTAATTCTGGTTGTCTCCATGCATGGCGAGAGGTTGAGGGACCAAAAGAGGGATGTGACATAAAAAAAAGGTTTTAGACCCATCATTTTCCATTGAGGTGGCTGGTAGTGATGGAGTCATGGTATTGGCTTGGGTGAGTGCACCTAACTTATCTTGATATCAAGGGATTTTGGGGTAATGATGAGTGTAATGTTCATATTTTACACATATGGTGCATGCATGATTGGTGCAAAATGCCTTATAATATGTGGATGTGGTCTTTTAGCCACTAAGGGGAGGAGGATTCACCAATGCTTTTGGGGCACGCATAATATATTTTAACTCATCGAACTCGGGGTACATATTTGTATGATGCCCAACTACATCACACAAAGCATAGGGTGGAGGTATCCTAGAGGAGGAAGAATTTGAAACTTTCACCTTCTTGCCTTTTTTCTTATCCCTTTTTCTGGCACTAGTTGGTGTCGATGCAGGCGTTGCTTATTGTGGGGTGTTATCTTGAGAAGGGGTTACATGTGATACCTAAGTTTTCCAACATGGTCTAAGGGGCCAGATACCAGACTAATATCACTAGAGCCACATTGGGTAACGAGAGTGTTGCAATAACTTGGTGTGAGACAAAACTAGGTGGAGGGAATAAGAAGGGTGTTTGGGTGATAGCGTATTGTAAGAATGAAGGATCAAGAACAACATTATTGTTGGTATATGTAACTGGTTCCTCATATTTATAGTTGTTTGATGAACTCATCATGAACACTGTGGCTCCTATGGCCAGAGGGGTATCGTCTATCACATGTGGGTATCCTGGGAATGTCCCTAGGAGTGTTGATGGCTTAAATTGTGTGGGGCCGAATTCAGTGTAAGTTATGACCAATTTGGGAGAATATTCGACAAAAGGTAGCACACTATCAAGGGTAGTTAATGTCTTCTTCTCATAATATGCGAGTTGGTCAATTGTAATAATTTTCTTGTCATGCTGGAACATCATTACCCTGAATATGGAAGATGTTATTGCTGGCATTTTGTACATATAACTTTAGCCAAGAAGGATATTATAATCCAACTGTGTGTCCAATACTTCGATTGTTTTGAGCATGGTTTTACCAACCAGTTGTATTGAAGCACCTTGGTATAGGCCTATGGGAACAAAAGGGCCTCCGTCGTATGATCTGAGAGTGATGTCATATGGTTTGAGTTCAGGAAATCTAAGTTTTTTTCCAAACTGTTTTGAACATAATACATGTGGATTACCCCTCGTCGACTATGTAATGGTGGATGGCAATATTCTGGAATAAGACCAGAATTTGAAAAATGATGACTGATGGTAGGTGTGAGGTGGCTTTGTCCCGGTCAAAGACCATTAAGCGAGAATCAGTAGGATCAATTTCTCCTAATGCAGAAAGTAATGCTTTCCGTTGGGTTGGGCATGATTCAAAAAATTCCAATGCTGACATGGATGAAAAATTTTGAGCTAAGTCATTGACTATGCTATAATTGTGAGCAACCTTTGAGTTTTGTCTAGCTCGCCCTAAAGGACCCTTAACCATCTTTTAGATGGGTTCCATGGCATATCAAGGGATTGTAAAAGGTGTTGTATGTGTTGTGGTAGTCGATGTGGAAGGGTTGGTTTTTGGTGGAGTTTCATACTCCCAATTGTGCATCTACAGGAGAAAATATTCCCCTACCATGTAAATGTCGTGGTTTGAGGAACTTTGGGAACTTCCTCTAAGAGGGTTTTGGTGTTATTGGGAGTATACCTGATCAGTGTTTACCACTCCTTGATGGGGGAAGGGATTCTGCATCACTGCAGATTATTGGTTTCCACCCCTTTCCCCCCACTGTCTTTCATTCTTTTCAACTCAAGGAGTTGAGGACAATGATGGGTGTAATGAGAATTTTCATTACAAATGGCACAAGCATGATTAGTCCATAGAATCGTGTTCTTGTTTTTCCTTTGTGGGCTGTTATTGGTCAGTCCCTGGTTTTGGTTCTGGTTGGGGTTTCCCCTAGCAAAAACCCGCAAAGGTTGTTGTCGATTATTGCCCCCTTGGCTAGGCTCTCCCTTTGGCTTGCTCTTTGATTTTTTATTTGCAACGTTAAGTGAGTTAGCTGTGTTCAACTATTCAATATATTGTTGTTGTTGAGTGAGAGAAGGCTGCATAGATTAACCCCTGCATTAGCATGTGATGGTGGGTTATTTTGTTGAGGTGCGGGGAAAGAGAAATATTGGTTCCCTTGTCCCTGACTAGCATATAAGTTCTGGGAAGGATAAATTTCTTCCATGTTCCTAGGGGGTATGGGCCACCTTGTGTGGGAGGGTATTGGCCACCCTGCATGGGTTGGTATTGGTTGACCTGCATAGAAGGATTCTGCATAGGCATAGGTTGGCCAGGGTAATAGCCTATGTGGTGAGGTGGTGTTATGACACTGAATGGTTGGCCACTGTAATTGTATCTAGGGTACTCAAAGGTGTTGCTGGGTTGGTTTTGGGCTATGGCCCCAATCAATTCATTGAAAACATTAGATGTGCTTGGTGTATCTTTTTTAAAAGTTTGTATGCATGGGGCGTCTGGAAGAACATGGTAGAGGTATTTAGACTATGTGTATATAATCTCTAATTGTTGAGATTTTCTAATGGCCTCTTCCTCATTTTGTGGGGATGAATTCACCACATATTTTGAGATTTACGACATGAGAGATCTCAAAAATAGTTTGAGGAGGATTTTTTCTTCCAAATGTGATTTACACAAGCTATGTCGTTTCCACCACTCATGGATGTGATCCGATATGTTTATAGCAGGTGTTTGCTTGAAATGGGTGAGGAGTTATAGGTACGAGTCCCGATGGACCGAGAGTTGGAAGAATGTTAGGAATGTTGTGGCTAGGGAACTAAATATCCAATGTGACATAGAAGGTTGGTAAATATACCATTTTATGGCAAGCCTTGTAAGGGTGTGTTGAAATAGTCTTAATCAAATAGTATCATCTGTGATACTATTGGATGAACACCACAAGTGAAAGGTCATGACATCATTCCTGTATCTTCTCCAAAGTTCAAAGGGAGCTTGGTGGGAATAGGTGGCCAATTATGGTAGTGTGAAATCGGGTTATTGGTTAACTTTCTTAAATCAAGAAGGTTTAAAGAAGCTAAAAACAAGACTTACGAGTTTTCCGCCATCATGAAATGATTTTGAACAATTATGTGTATAGGGGTTCCCTGATGAGGATGGTTACCCTGGTGATAATTGCGTGGAGTCTCGGGAGGGGAGTTATGGGGGCTCCCATGAGGGGTGGTGAATGGGGTACTTGACGAGGAGGAGTTCCAAGCAAATTTGCACCGATAAAGGAAGATCCGATAACGATAGCTGTGTGGTGTCTTTTGTGCCTCAACAATGAGATACTTGACACTCCTCCCGGTAATGGAGAGAGGTTTTGAAAATGTCTAGATCGTCTGGGAGCCTTATGTCCCCTATGGTGTCGAGTAGAGTGTGTACTCCTTTGTGTGATTGAGGGAAGGAGATAATTATCAAAGAAAATAAATCACATACATAAAACAAAGCGAAAATAAATGACTACTTTCCCTTTAACTTAGACTATGTGATCAATCAAACAAAAAAATGGTTTTCGTTTGTTTTTGCATATGATAAAAGATCCTCTAAATACCTAGTTGTCCTAGCAAATCTCAAAGTAACTAGGCCTTGTTGAGATATCTTTTGATGGGTACTGGGGAAATGTCCCAAAAGAACTGGTGATGCTTTCCAGCAGTCGAAAAATCAACCATGGTAACATATGAGGCTTTAGCGCTGTCCACACCTCCACCTATAAGGATGGATGCCCTAGGTTTTGGCCACTAAAGTACCTTCATACCACGTGAGAATTTAAGTCTTTAGCTTCTTAGTAGTCATTTACCAGTACCAAGCACTAGTTGGGTCATGTAGCCCCAAATAGTATTGCAAACACTAGACCTTAGCTAAACACCCTCTGAATCGGTTCTCTGCCATGCTTGGGTATTTTTTTTTCATGGGATGATTGAAGGATTTTAAGCACCCTAAAAGTAAACTATGTCTCAAAGATGCAACATGAACATGGAATCTTATGGGATTCTTACCCCCAATGGTCCTAATGTAAACTATAAATTATTTTATGGCCCATGTGGGGAATTTAGTTGGCTCATGTTATGGTTGCTTTTAAGGGTCTTGGTTTTCTTAGGGTGTGAGATGTAAGCCAAAAAAAATATAACTACAAAAAGCTTCGGAAACTGGATGAATTCTCATACAAAGATTATAGAAGGTTAGTTGTGATGTGTAATTGCGTGCAAGTGAGCAAGTGAACATGAAAAGTGTGATAAGATGTGGATATTCAGTGATATGTTACAATATCCTCCTAATTACACTAGATTTCAATTGTTCCTTGCACGAAAAAAAATTTATGTGTGGATAATGGGCCGCTTATTCTTTCTCCTATTACAATATGTGTGCCTAAAGGGAGATGGGAAACACAAGTGCTTTAAGAAATATTTCATATGCAAGCCCAAGTTTGCCTAAAAGACACAAGAGAAACATAAATTACTTATTTTCTGTAATGACACTTGGCCCTAATCCCAAAACTAATGAAATGAAAAAATGCTTTGTTTAGTAATAAGATTTGTGGATGATGGACCACTTACTCCTTTACTAATAAGCTATGGTATTTTGCAAAAACTACCAAAATAGATTGAAAATTATATGTGGAATTTGGCCACTTAATTTTCCCCCTAATTAAGCTATGTGAGAATTGCAAATAAAAATAAAGATAATCTAATTACCCTACCAATTGTGATTAGTAAAGAAATTAAGTAATCTAAACTGACTTGAAAAAATTGTTGAGGCGAAGGCAATTCATTAAAGGCTATCAATCACTTGAGAAAAGTGCAATTACAAGGAATTTTTTTCTTTATGGAAACTGTGCAGGTTTTACCATTCACAAATGCGGCTACGTGTCTATCTGAGCAAAAGTCGTGGCCTGCGTGTCTGTCTATAAGAAAGTTGCGCGATTGACAAAAAAAACTATGAACATGCAAGTTTCTTAGCCACCAACAGGTCCAAAAGGTCCTACAAAAATTCTAGAGAGATTTTGAATGCCTTGTGAGGTGATAATGCAGAGAGAGGGTCCTACAAACACAATCATTTAGAGTAAAGAAAAGACAATAGTGGAGTTGCCAATCTTGTTGTAGTGTTTTTGTAACCATGGGGTACTAAAAGACACCTTCTTAGCAGTCAGTTGTTCCTTGCAAATAAATACAAGCAGTTTGGTTGTTGTCAGTGGACAAGCATGAAGAAAAAAAGCATTATAAATGGTGAAAACAATGCATATACAAACATAAAATAAAACAAAGGGATAAGCATACAAATAATGCTTAATGAAGCAAATAATTCAACACAATTATGGAAAATGGATCCCTTTATTGACTAGTGGTGGTAGAATATGAATACAATAGATGAATACTAAACACTTGAAGATTATTATTTAAGTTATAGTGCTTAAAAATCCTCAGCAATGGGGTTCCTTTCTTCACTCTCTTTGAAATCTTCTCCTCTCTATCAAAGAAGTATCAAGGCTTTTCTTAATGGTGAAATCCTCTCCACACTAGAGCGATGGATTGTTAAGTAGCAATTCTGCCAACACAATAATGCTCTACTTCTTCTACTTCAACAATGAAATGAAGGATTTCTCTGATAACAATTTGCCCAACATAACATTGTCTTCTCTTTGGTCCTCCCATGGATGGTTTATATAAAAAAATTAAATCTATCTTCCCTCTCTTGGTTCATGAATGAAAATGAGTTATGAGTAGGACAAGAGGATTCCTTTAAGGGATGCGTATATTCAGGGTGACTCGAATTCGACTGTCCTTGACTAGAACATTATAGGGAATCATCTTCCAAGTGTGGAAAGTGGTCCCAAATTTTTTGAGTCGGCCATTTCTTCGACCGTTTGACTTTCGAAGGAAATATCACATTGTCCCGTGATTGTCGAAGGGAAAGGCGCGAAATTGTCAATTTTCAGTTTAAATACATTAAGCCTGAGGATAAATTAAATTGAACTCTCATAATGTATTCAGCTGGAAAATATTCACTTGTACGTTTTACTGGATGACTTTAGGCGTCTTTTGGATTGTACAAATATGTGTACAATTTTATGGTGTTAACATGGGACATGTATTCCAAGCTGAATGTTGGGAAAAACACTATAGTGGGCATCACTTTTAGTTTATTAATGGCTAAGGAAATTGATAAAGACAAAGAGGCATTAATTCACATTTATTTATGAAAATAAAGGAAAATAGGATAAAAGGAAGGTGAAAAGACACAAATTTGCATGATAAGGAAATTAGAGGAAAAATGAAGGAAAATGAAGAAAATGAAGGCATCAATGATAAAAAGGCTTCTGAGAATCAGTTCACAACTTTTTTCAGTTGATCTTTCGCCGGTTTATTTTTTTGTCAGTTTGGCTTTGGAATTAGTTAGAGAGAGAGAGAGAGAGAGAGAGAGAGAGAGAGAGAGAGAGAGCAAGGAAAGTAAAGGAAGGAAGAGGACAAGTAAGGAAAAGAAAAGGAAGCAAGGATAAGGTTAGATCAATAGCTTCAACAAGAGGATTTTGCAGGCAACAAGTTGCATGTGTGATTTCTTAGCTGAGGTGTGAATGCATGGTACATGCATTTGTTTATTTGGTTAATTTGTTTTTTCATTGGCATGGGTTTTGTCAAGTTTGAAATTGGTTTCAGCCTTTCCTTTCCATGCCATTTCTTAGATACCATGGTGTAATGGGATTCTTTTCTGGTTGAGCTTTGGATTGTTGGAAGATTTTGGAACTAGGTGAGGCGGTCTCAGGAAAATTCCCAAGAGTTGAGGGTGAAGGCAATTTTCTCCATGATGCCCTTGACAGGTGGGTGGAGACAGGAAAATTCCTTAAGGTATGGTGAAGGAATTCTGAGGCATCCAATATTGTTTTAGTTTTGTGATCTCTTGAGCAGTTTTGGTGAGATCACGCTAGTTTGAGGGTGGAGGTGGTTTAACCTCTGGATTCCCTTGGTTTTTTATGTATTGGTTTATCCCATGTGATCCCAAATTCATGCTTGGAATATGGCATGTGGGTGATTGGCTGAAAGAAAGATTTGGTTCAACTCAATCTATGGTTAGGTGGTACGTGGAAGTCCCCGACTTGGTTGGATTTTGCATAAGTTAATAAGATATATTTTTCTATTGTACTATGTGAGAATTTATACTTGTTATTATGTGGATTTGATGGTTATTCTATCATGGTTAATATTATGATTAGATGCTAGTTATAAACATGGTTCTATAACATGTTCTAGCCGTGGCTCTTATTATGCTTTGATTAGTTGATGAATGCATTGGCTAACAAGTGTTGTTGCAAATAATTGAGAGGGAATTACACCTTCTTAGTGATTCACAACTAAAGAACAAATGTTTACACTTAGATATGCATACATGACTTGTAGCTTACATGTTTACCATGTGTTTGAAAACATGACTAGTATGTTCTGGTTTGTTTAAGTGAAGTTTCTAACTCAAGTTTGTATTTTTAGCCTTGTCATTATGTGATTTGTGATTCTAGAAAGTCTCAAGCAGTTTTGGGCAGTGTTCTAGAGGCTGGCCTGAAAGTGTAGCTCAGATCTCATGACCACACTCTCTGAACTGGGCAAGTTGGATCACAACAACATGGAGCTAGTGTTGTACATGTGGTTGAAGGCCTATAACCACACCCTATGCATGTATTTGGGGTTCTAGGTCAGTGAAAAAGAGCCCTAGCTTAGGGTTTGATCACCTGGGGTGGTCCTTTGGCCCTTGAGTGTCTTGTAGCCCTGAGGGATGATGTGAGTTGCCGGTTTGTGGTCAGTTTGTAAGCCCCACTTCCTTAACTAGAGCTTGGAGGTTGGATCATGTCATAGTGGCACTCCGCTTCACATTTAACCAGAGGTATTGTAAAATCCGGTAAATGTGGGAGGGGGGGTGTTACATATAAACTATTCGACTTATTATTATATAAAATTGATAGTTTCATAAGATTATGAGATTACATATGGAACCTTGTATTTATTATGGGTAGTAGTAGTGCTACTCATCCAAAAAGATACAAAAATAAAAACTAGCATTATAATTGTCAATTATATTGTAGGAGAGTCCACTTGTATGGGGTTTGCATCAATTTTTTCCTCCTCAAAGGATGAGAAATCCAAATCAATAATTTTCTTTGTGAGGAGGTAGACTTTAGTGTCCAATTTATTTATTTGGAGTTGCAATTCATCAATGTTGAATAAAATTTCTTATTGAGATTTAGATATTTCAACTAACACCTTGCCCATGATTATATTGATCTACCAATACAAATCTATGATCTAGAAATATTTGGTTTTCCTGGTGCAAGAGTTCCTTGAATGAGGGATCCAATGATCCACATTTTCCTCTTCCTCTACATCATAAAGAAATTTTTGTTACACTTGAGCTTCTTGCTATGCATTGGATATTTCCCTATGAACTATGGTAGGGATGTTTTATCTATGTACTATTGTAAATCTCTTTACTCCTAATTGGGCCTTGAAGTGAGGTTGTTATCTTATTCCTTCATATCCTCGTCAACTAGAGGAGTTGGATCTCTTCAGGGATATAGGGGAAGGATTAAGGGATAAACAACAAGATGGATCAAATCGAAAGTTAGGGAGTAAGAGAGTAGCTAAAGTGGCTAATCACAAAGAGAAGAAAAAGAGGGATGGGTAGAACCAGTGGAAGGACTAAGAGGAAGTTTGAACAACTAGATAAGGTAGGAAAATAAACAAGGGAAAGCAAGGGAGAGAATTTTTTAGGCTCCCCTTAGAAAACACCTTTCCATAGAACGAGATATAAATTATAAACAATGGAGAAAACCAATAAGAGATAAGAGAAAATATTTCAACCCAATATAAGGAAACATACCAGTGAGATTGAATATATAAAGTTGTAAAACTAAGAGCCCATCGTCATTGCGATTATTGAAGCATTGTCTAGAGGTTTTGAGGTGCAATTATGTTATGAGGTGAAAGAAACTTTCCATAACAAAAACATGAGCTAGCTTGAAAGTGGGAGGCAGGGTTGGAATTTCAAAATAAACCCACCCATCAAATTTGATAGTTTTCAAACCTTCATGACTTGATTTCACAATTTGAAGAATTTTTTTGACAGTATAACAAATTTTTTTAACCGTATTTGATGGGCAAATCACCCCATGACGAGAAATTTGCCTGTCAAATTCCATCACTGGTAGGAGGAACCATATGAAAGTATGCACGTGTAAAGTCATCATACAATTTCCTAATGTAAGGATGTACTAATTGAGAAAGGCACCAATAAATGCTGATTATTTTGGAGTATATGGAGTGTCAGTGGATGGAACTTTCCATTAAAAATTAAAAATTAAAATGTTAGAGTCAATTTAGATTTACTTTGTTTGAATTTTATCTTATGTATAATGATAAAATAAAAAAAATTACATTTAAAAGAAAAACAAATTTGTTGAATTGAGTCTGTGATCCATATTGTTTATGAAAAGGATTTTTCGGCGTAAATCACACGAAGATACATTTGTCGACGCGTTTCAAACCAACGAGTGTGGTTCATCATTAGGACAAGTTGAAGAATGAGATCATGGCTACATGTTAAATAGAGAAATTAGATACTCCAACAGCTAGGTTTGACTAGAAAACGACTATATTAGATTAGGTTGGACAAACGGTTATAATGGACCCAGAAAACGACTAGTTTTGACCAATTGAATTATTTAATAATATAAAGAAATATTTATCAAAATGTTCTAGATTTTTTTTTTGAGTGTTATTAATCTAGAGATATAATGAATAATAAGGATTTAATATTAACTAAAATAGTAGCAATAACTATTATTATATTATATTATTATTATTTATAATATTACCATACATAAATATTCTAATGACTAATGGTTAATAAACTAACCATTAAAATAAATTAATTAATATAAATTAATTGAGTGTTATTAAAATTAAACTAGGGATATAATGAATTATAAGGATTAATATTAACTAAAATAATAGTAATAACTATTATTATATCTTTATTATTATAATAATATTACAATAACATAAATATTCTAGTTACTAATGATTAATTAATATAAATTCATTAGTAAAGTTATCTAATATGATCATAAATTAATTGCTTCAATTAATTAATTACTTAAATTAATTAATTATCATATACTAGATGATTTTAACTCAATTAGACAATCATGAAAAGGACCATCTCCTAAACGAAAGGGGAGAGAGAGGGAGATTTCCAAAAAGGACCAAATACCATAAATCGGAAAGAAGTTTCACTATGGGATAAAAAGAGCAAGTAAATAGTAGAGGGAGGGGAAGAAAGGGGAAGAAACAACTAGGAAGAGAGCGTAGGGATCTAGCAACTACTTATCTTCCAACCGTCATCTCTATTGAGATTGCTTGGTCTCTTTTCAATCTCAATTGCTTCTCTAAATTTGCGGTGATGGAAATGCGCAACCTTAGTAATAACCTAGGCCTGCTCAATAAAAACATGATGTTTAGTCTTTTTTGCATGTTCCGCTAATGCAGAATACTTGGTTCTTCCATGCTTTAGGTCAGATGTGTGTTCATTAATCCTTTGATTACTAGAATGACCAGTCTCCCCAATGTATGGGGTCCCAAAAGAACAAGGAATAATATAGACACCTTTCATGTCCTTAGGGTTGACAGGATCCTTCACAGGTCTGAGGGAATTACGAATGGTGTTAAGGGGTCTAAAGGTCGATGGAATATTATGTTTCTTAAGAATCCTATCAGTGGTTCCTTGGATAAAAGGTAAATGGACCCCTGAGACCCAATATTTAGGTTCTTTTTTAATTATCGAATTTTTGTAGGCTTTTAGGAAAGCCTTCTAACCCAGTTGTCTACTATAACCATTCTCAACAAAGACATTAAGGAGATGGGATTTCTCTTTTTCCAAATTCTTTTCATCAGAGATCTTAAGGGCACGAGTAGCGAGGGTGTTGAGAACGCCCAACTTTTGAGCAAGGAAATGATGGGAACTGGCATACATATATTGCTCTGTGTGAGTTTTCTTTCGAAAAACCTGGTGGGAGAGGGAACCGTCATTATTTTTTGATATAATAATATCAAGAAAAGGGAGGCAACCACCTACCTCTTGTTCCATGGTGAACTTAATGGCAGAGGACTGATTGTTAAGATGCTTGAAGAAGAGACCCAACTCTTTCTGGCCATGAGACCAGATGACATTAGTGTCATCCACAAATCTTTTCCAAAGCTTGGGTAGAAGACGGGCTGAGGCCAAAGCCTTGGATTCGAAATCCTCCATGAAAATATTAGCGGCAACAGGGGACAGTGGTGAGCCCATGGCAACGCCACAGGTCTGCTCGAAGAACTCACCCTCGAAACTGAAAAAAGTGGAAGTGTGACAAATCTCAACTAACTGAGTGGTATCCGGATCCGTTAGATGGTTGATCACCTCCATGGCCTCCTTTATAGGGATGCCCTCTCTTCCTAGTTGTTTCTTCCCCTTTCTTCCCCTCCCTCTGCTATTGACTTGCTCTTTTTATCCCATAGTGAAACTTCTTTCCGATTTATGGTATTTGGTCCTTTTTGGAAATCTTCCTCTCTCTCTCTCCTTTTGTTTAGGAGATGGTCCTTTTCATGACTGTCTAATTAAGTTAAAATCATCTAGTATATGATAATTAATTAATTTAAGTAATTAATTTATAATCATATTAGATAACTTTATTAATGAATTTATATTAATTAACCATTAGTAACTAGAATATTTATGTTATTGTAATATTATTATAATAATAAAGATATAATAATAGTTATTAATATTATTTTAGTTAATATTAATCCTTATAATTCATTATATCCCTAGATTAATTTTAATAACACTGAATTAATTTAATATTATTAATTTTATTTTAATGGTTTAGTTTATTTACCATTAGTCATTAGAATATTTATGTTATGGTAATATTGTAATAATAATATAATAGCTATTACTATTAGTTTAGTTAATATTAAATCCTTATTATTCATTATATCCCTATATTAATAACACTAAAAAAAAATCCAGAACATTTTGATAACTATTTATTTATATTATTAAATAATTTAGTGAGTCAAAACTAGCCGTTTTCTAGGTCCATTATAATTGTTTGTCCAACCTAATCTAATATAGCCATTTTCTAGTCAAACCTAGCCGTTGGAGTATTTGCTTTCTCTATTTAACATGTAGCCATGATCTGATTCTTCAACTTGTCCTGACAATGAACCACACTCATTGGTTCGAAACCCATCGACAAATATATCTTTGTGTGATTTACGCCGAAAAATTCTTTAAAAAAAAAAAAACAAATTTATAAAAACATTTATGGCCATCTACTAAAACAAAAACAATTCTATATAATTTAAAATTTATTCATAAAATATATGAAAATAATAATAATATTATAAGAGGAATAAAATGAATTTATATAAAGTTAGAGTGCTTATCTCTCTAAAAGTCCTTGTATAGCCAATGTAGAAAAGCACTAAAAACTGGAATCAAAATATAACAATTTTGTGTTAAGATGAAGTTTGGTACTTAGTATGAGATTCATCCATTTAACAAGTCCTTTAAGTGTATGACAAGTGATATTCACCCAACACGTTACTCATCATTGGTATTAGATAGTGTGACATTCCCCACAAAGGAAAAAAGTGAAAAAAACATATCGCCGGAAAACATACTATAAATCATTGATAGGAGGAGTTGTCTGTCAAGGAAATTATTGTCTGGACGGCCAACAGTAGTCGGAATTTGGATAAAAAAAAATTCAAAAATCTTGTAGAGGCAGTGTTTGAATCGTGTTTTTGATGGTGGAAATGGATTCAGCACCATAAAAAACGTCTAGGACACCTAAAATTTTGAAGTTTAACAACTATAACCTGGATTTACAAAAATCCTTGCCAAATTTTCTCTAAATATGACCAAAATTTCCATAACTTTCCAGGCAATTCCTCTGACTAATTAGACTATGGCATTGATAATATAGTACGTTGATACGTCATCCACCGGAAAATTCCATACGTCATCCGCCGGAAAATTCAGAAACCCAAGGTTTACTTTCCAAAAAGTTGAAAATATTTGTGTACGCAGTAAACTAATAGCAATGCAGTGATCCCTTATATCACTACTCCATAGTGACTTGATAATAATTAGTTTATTAAACTAACATTTGCACCAAATGTTGCAAAGAAAATGTCGTAAGGTATAAAATGAGAAGAATCATGACATATGATATTAGAGAAGTGGATATTTTGTTGACCATTAATTAAGGAGTCTTGATTATTTACTAGATCATGATATTGAGTAGGTTGAATGCCTAGGTCCAATCCTTTCAAATAAATGAATCTTAGAGAAGTGGATCTTTTGTTGAGCATTGATTAAATAATTATTTTAGTTGACATAGAAACTTTAATTCACTATTGAGAGGTACCATGGTGAACCCCTATGGTAGAAAACACGAGCTTTCTTTTATTTAGCATGATATTATGCGAGACTTGGTTATGTATTTGACCAGGTAAAGGCCTAGGTTATGTATTTGACTAGGTAGAGGCCTATAAATAAACACAAAAGGATTTTTAACTCTATTCCCAAAAAGTGGAAAAAGGTTATTTTTCAATATTGAATTGTCTCACTTCATCAAAAACTTCATTAAAAACTTGCAGTCTTTTAAATTAAAATAAATTTATACCTAAATATTTATAATTTTAATATTAAAAGCATTGTAAAAAATTAAAATATTCATGTAATTGAATTTATTTATTTTATTGATTTTTATTTAAAATAAATAAATATATAAACTAAAATAAATTTATATATAAATAGCTATAATTTTAATATTAAAAACTTTGATTTCCTCTTCGTGTAGGAAAAGAGATTCCAAGTTCCCTATCGTATTTAATGAATCCATACATACTTCCATGGTGGTGCACTTCAGAATATAAGTATTTATTTATTTAAGGAGTATGAAAGTTTTATTTATTTAATGTTGCAGATATAACTAGGTGGGCAATTCCTATTCAAAATTAAATAACCATGCCAGAAACATTAACTCTCCATATGAGATACGTTTCAAGTTAACCGTGAAAATTTCAAAAGGACAGTTGAAATTTGAAAGCTATTCCCAAATTACATCCTTGGAAGCATGATACAACACACCTTGATAATTTTTGTTGTTCGCCACATTATACATGCCATATTCCTGGAGAATGTTTAATGACCGTATCATATCAGATTTCTTGAACGTTGTATCGATGCGCATCCAGACAACAATACTACAACCATGGCCCTTTGCAACTCACAGGGTTTGTATATAGGTTTATAGGCCAAAAAAAATAAAATTCTTTGGTGTTTAATTTGAATGCTTGATGACCATTAACTGTTGTGAGTATTTTCCTTTAATTTTAATGTTTGGTGGACATTAACTATGATTGAGTGATTTTGCATAAATTTAAACTATGGTGCAACTAGAGATTATATCCGTGTGGATCTCTTGCATGACCCTAGATTGGTGGCTCATGATGATCTAATCTGGTAGAAATCGACACTATGGTTTTGCAATGTGAGGAGAAATTACAAGAACTCTATTATATCCGGCCAGGGATTTAGGGCAACCATTAAAGTAATCAACAGTAGAATGCGATGATGGAAACAAAGAGGTCAGATACAAAATATACACACCGATGCAAATGGGTAGTTATTCTTTCACAATTTGACAACCTTTGTCATTTTATCCTTTTATACTTTTTATATTCTATACATACATGTCAGTACTAATAAATGAAATGTACACTTCAACCTTTTCCCAAATTAAATTCTTCAACTTTTTCTCAAATTAAATTCTTCAAGTACTGTTCCATGCAAAGTTAACATTAAGCTCTTCTTCAGAGTTTGTGAAAGCCACATTTTACACTAGAATTAACTGTAAAGTGTTAATCTGCACTTCTAAGCTATTTTTTAATCTAATACCACCTTGTGAAGGCATTTGGAGAATGCATTTGTTAATGAAGTGAGTGAAATATTTATTAAGAAATTTATTAAGAGACTAAGAAATATTTATTAAAACAAACCTAGACAAGGAGGAATTTTCACAATAACTTATTTATGGGAGAAGTTTCATAATAATTTATTTAGATGGATGGGAATTAAGAAACGAGCATTCACAATGGATGAGAAGATTCAATAGGCATAGTCCACTTTACAAAGATGGCAGAGAAGGATGGAAAGAGAATTGTATAAGCGGACTTATAAGAGAATGGTCCATGTGCTACCATGCATAACTATTAACAACTAAGCCTCGATACCAAGTTCAATGACTATAGTAGTGATGCAAACAAGACTTAAGGTAATGGTGTGGAAAGCCATCATGAATACTCTTTATTTTTTCAGTTTATAATAGTACCTTTGTCATGTCTCCCCCTTATTACATTAATCATTTAACTAGATTAAATATATCTATATAAGTATAAAAAAATGAAACCAACAGAACTTTGAGCTTGGTAATTTAAATTACTTCCTCGACAATATTATTACTTGGAATAAGGATAGAGATCACAATCATAATATTCATTCTATACCCTGATATTTTTTTGTTACAACTGTTGTAAATATAACCCGTGCTTATGGAACGCATATCCCTATGCACTGTACTTATATTAAATACCAAAGATTGTCCTATGTGGTGAATTTAATTATAACCAAAGCTTATTTATCTCTAGACCGTTCGATTTGTGATATTAACATTCACATCGGCTCTGCCATGGCTTCGTGGCACGAGCAGGCCGTCCCTCCTTAGTTGGATGCCTGACGGTGGTGCACTCAGCTCTTTGATCCAAGGGATATGATCTCTTTGGCGGATTTACTCATTCTAAGTTGCTGGAAATTGGCTCATTTGATTCCCAAGCTCTTGGCGCCTGTTTGAGCTCTGTTCCTCCTACCTCTGTTTGATTCTTCGTGTGTAGCAGGATCCCTGTCTCACAGGGTCAGCGATGAAAACTGGGGCTATCTTCTTAATGGTAAGCTATCGAATTTCTCCACAAATCAGACTCTGTGCTACAATTCTCTTTAATCTGTTGTTTTCCTTTTTTTCCCCCTTCAACTCCGGATTTTGTGATACTAATTTCTTACTTATATTTTGTTCTCAGGGTTTGGTGGGTTCGAGTACGAGAATTCCTCTTCTATCAACCCTTGTGGTTTTCAGCTTATTCTGGCAGCCACCAGTGTGCAGGTCTTCTGGGTAAGCAATGGACCAAGGTGTTTCATATTGTGGCATATGTAAGATTTTTGCATCAATAGAGTTCCTTGAGCTCCACTTTGGTGGATGCTAAGGGTGCTATCGTTCGGTTTGTTTATGGCTGCTCGGAGGGATGGCACCTCTAATGCCTCACGATACCCTTTCAAGGCTTCCTCGCAGACCTGCTATTTAGGTTGCTCTCTAGACTGTAGTGTTGTAATTATGCTATTTTGACCGAGAGCTGTGCCACAATTCTCTTTAATTTGTTGTTTTCCTTTTTTTTTTTTTTTCTCTTCAACTCCGGATTTCATGATACTAATTGCTTACTTATCTTCTCTTCTCAGGGTTTAGTGGGTTTGAGTACGAGAATTCCTCTGCTACCAACCCTTGTGGTTTTCGGCTTATTCTCGTAGTCACCAGTGTGCAAGTCTTCCGGGTAAACAATGGACTGAGGTGTTTCATATTTTGGCATATGTAAGGTTTTTGCATCCATAGAGTTCCTTGAGCTCTGCTTCGATGGATGCTAAGGGTGCTATCGTTCGGTTTGTTTATGGCTACTCAGAGGGATGGCACCTCTAATGCCTCATGATACCCTCTCGAGGCTTCCTCGCAGACTTGCTATTCAGGTTGCTCTCTGGAATGTAGTGTTTTAATTATATTTTGGCCGAGAGCCTTGTAATTTCTTCTTGGCAGATTATTGTGTATTTTAATCTCCTTTCTGGAAGAAAACATGTTAAGTGACCACGACCCTTATAAGCTCCCAGGTTATGATGTACCTTGTTTTTTGAATCCTCCCTTGAGTCAAGGCCCTTATTGACATTCTGTATAAGTTATCTAGTTTTCTAATGAATTTTTGTATGGGAGTCGTGGTCATTTAAGGCTATATTCGCAGATATGCTGTCAATTTATCTATGGGTTCTTGATGTCATACCTGTTATCTTGTTTTCTTCCATGAAAGGTATATTTCAGAATTTTCGCGCTTTGTGGCATGAGCAAGCCGTCCCTCCTTAGCTGGACACCTCGGAATTCCTACTCTCATCGACAATGGTGCGCTCAGCTCTTTGATCCAAGGGTTATGATCTCTTCGGCGGATTTACTCATTCTAAGTTGCTGGAAATTGGCTCATTCGAATCCCAAGGTCTTGGCGCCTTTTCGAGCAAAGCTCCTCCTACCTTTGTCTAATTCTTCGTGTGTAGTAGAAACCCTATCTCAGAGGGTCAGCCATGAAAACTGGGGCTATCTTCTTAATGGTAAGCTGTCAAATTTTTCCCCAAATCAAACTCCGTGCTACAATTCTCTTTCATCTGTTGTTTTCATTTTTTTTTTTTTCTCTTCAACTCCGGATTTCATGATACTAATTGCTTAGTTATCTTTTGTTCTCAGGGTTTGGTGGGTTCGAGTACGAGAATTCCTCTGCTATCAACCCTTGTGGTTTTCGGCTTATTCTAGCAGTCACCAGTGCGCAAGTCTTCTAGGTAAGCAATGCACTGAGGTGTCTCATATTTTGGCATATGTAAGGTTTTCACATCCATAGAGTTCCTTGAGCTCTGCTTCGGTGGATGCTAAGGGTGCTATCGTTTGGTTTGTTTATGGTTGCTCGAAGGGATGGAACCTCTAATGCCTCACGATACCCTCTCGAGGCTTCCTCGCAGACTTGCTATTCAGGTTGCTCTCTGGACTGTAGTGTTGTAATTATGTTATTTTGGCTTAGAGCCTTGTAATTTCTTGCTAATAAATTACTATGTATTTTAATCTCCTTTCTGGAAGAAAACATGTTAAGCGGCCACGACCCTGATAAGCTCCCAAGTTATGCTGTACCTTGTTTTTTGAAGCCTCCCTCGAGTCAAGGCCCTTATTAACATTATGTATAAGTTATCTAGTTTTCTTATGAATTTTTGTATGGGAGTCGTGTTCATTTAAGGCTATATTCATAGATATGCTGTCAATTTATCTATGGGTTCTTGATGTCATACCTGTTATCTTGTTTTCTTCTATGGAAGGTATATTTCAAAATTTACGCACAGATTGCATTCTCTGCTAATTAATTTGACATGCACAGACTTCTCTTGATTCTGTGTGTACGCTACTATTCTTGACTTATTCAGTGTAGATTATCTTGATTTCCTTCTGCTGTAAAATTTTGCATTCCGTTAAGCAACTGAAATCGTTTTTCTTATGACGATGAGTTCATTGTTTGAAAGTTATTTTTCTTTTACTGCTATCGGGTTTATAAGTTAAAGAAGTGGGTAGGGTTTATTGCTTATGAACAAAGCTTCTTCTCTTTTATTACCCGCTTAATAGTGCTCAGCTTTATCTAGTGAATTTTATTGGATTAAGTCCTTGTTAGAGTTTCCCTCCCTGAGCGCCACTCCTGCTTAAGCCCAGAAGTTTCTTCAGTGTTTTCTTTTGGAGACTAGACTGTTGCTTAATTTCACTAGAAATACTACAAGTTTAGCCAAAGTTTGCTTCATTTTCTGGGTTCACCAATCTACGACTTAGTTCGTTTCTCACACATTAAGTTATTTCTTCTTTGCACTGATGCACATAAGTGTCCCAGAGGCATCCTGCCGTTCCTTTTACCGTAGTGGTAATGTGAGAAGCCTCCCCATTAATTGTAAGACAAAAATAATTATATTAAAAAGTAAAAAATCTAAATTTTTTATTTATTTGCAAAATGTTATAATAATGATTGTTATTGCCGTCTTTGCACCCAAAAAAGCCATGTGGATAGCTACCTAACAAACACTGCAATAACAATCATTATTAAAGTTTACTAAAGTTTATTTGAATATTTTTTTGTCATTACATTTTATCTAAGGGACATCAGAGATGACCTCGATGACATGGTGGTTAGATTAAATCGAGTGGAATGATTCGTGGTTTTCGACTCAGGGACAGAATGAAGCGATCATAAGGATGAAGATGTAATGATCATTGTTCCGCCTCTAAACACTATAAATGTTAACTCTCCTCCTCACTCCCTAGTCTTCATTTTGGACTAATATGTTCATTATGCCTACTTCTTAGTACACTATGTTTATTGTCTATTTCTAGTTGTTGGTAGCTACTCACTGCCTTTTGTTTAACCATAACAATTTGCACAACATAATGAGCATCTTGAGCACCTCTTGAATTCTTGCTCTTTTGCAGACCAAAAATGGAGACAATTAGGCAACCTTTTCGATCACCTTGATAGAGATCAATAGAGCATCAAGGAAACCATACTCTTATGGTGTAAGGGTATATTGTCAAGCCCGATGCTCAATCGTGCTTGGGCACTGGCTTGGGGATTCCTTCTCTGGGCTATTTGGAATGAATTAAACAATAGAATATTCAAAGATCCCCACAAATCCTACCAAGAAGTATGGTAAGGCATAACTCAGAATATCCGAGAAACATAATTGGCGGAGAAATGACATCCAGATGATTGGCATGTTGCTCCTCATGAAGATAGAATCCTAAACTTGTTAAATCTGTCAACAAATATGATTACCCCAAGCTTGTGGAAACTTCTAGTTTCCCCTATTATGTCTCCTCAACACTTTTCTACTCCTCCAGAAGACTTCATTAAGTTAAACTTTGAAGGTGCATGTAAAGGCAATCCGAGGATAACTGGTTTTGGAGGTCTCTTTTTGGATTTGCATAAGAGGACGAGATTGGTTTTTGCAGCAGATTGTGGTTTTGCAACCAACAATGAGCCAAAATCTAATGTTGTCAAACAAGGCCTCCTTACAACCATTAGAATTGAATGCCAAAATCTATTCATTGAAGGAGATTCAAAACTTGTGATAGAAATCATCAAAAAGTTGAACTAGAGAGCAAGATGGGAGAAACTTAGCCATAGTTGGCGTATTTCTTGATGTACAGGAAGTGGGCAAGCTCCTCCCCAACTTCAACCACATCCTTACTTCCCATGTGCACAGAGAAGGAAACAAGGCTACAAATTTCCTAGCGAATAAGGGTTGCTCTCACTCAGGAAGATCCACAGAGATGACATGGCATCCCAACCCCTGGAGAATGATTTGCATCCCCTAACTACAATATTGGAGCATGATACTAGGGAAAGTCAATAATCTATCCAAGAGACAGAACCACAATCCTGATCGGGGTGTGATCTGGAATGTTTTGGTCCTGTCAATGTTTGATGTATGTTATGAGGATCCTGAGGAGATCCTTCACCACCCTCCACATGCATGAGGCACATGGAGCAATGGCCTCACTTAATGTCATTACTTAAGATGGAAACAACATAATTGGGAAGCAAGTTCTCAATCTTTTTGCTGGTGAATTCGGTAAGTCTCCTGTTTGCAATTTTTATTTGCATAAGGTATGGTTTGAGTAGCTTGGAATCCTGGGAAAGGAATCCTTCGAGATATTTCGTTGGGAATTGGTTCCTTTATAGTGGGTACATGCCACATGTCTCAGGTACATTTTCAGTCCCATCATATGTATCCTTGTTATGGCTCGTTATACTTGTCTATTGGTTTCCTGGAAGAAGGGACATGCATTGAATTAGATGGTTTGGAAGGCATATTACCATGAATATTTTATTGTTGTTTCAAATTTTTTTGAAGGATCTTTCATTTTTTATATTCCAGTGCCTGTGTTCTTTGGAATTCTGTTGGCATGCATGTGTATTTTCTGGGTAAGGCCTATGGGCTGCTCCTAGTATTTATGTGTCTGTTACTAACGCACTAACTTCGCTTCTCCTTTGGAAATTAGTGGTCTTGGCCTTGAATTTTCAAGGTTTTGGTATGAATATGGTTTTGTATATATTTATACCCTCATCCATTTTGGGCATAATCGGTTTCAAGTTTATGGGCCATGGGAATATTTCTATTTTGGGTTCCTAGGATGTGAAAGGAGACAAAGTTAGTTTATGCATCCATTGTGGCTCTCACATTTGGTTACCTTGGCAGGTCCCTTGGTTCGGTGCGACCCCTAGAAGCACTCTTCTCCTAGGTATTGGCTCGCCTTGGGTCGGCCAATAGGGTACAAGACAATCGATCTCAGTTTTCTACACCATTCATAAACAATGGACCATGTTGCTTTGGGGAAGGGTAAGACCACCCGAGATTCTTGTGGTCACAGGAAACATCCCAAATATGCCACTGATAAACCAAAAAATTCTATAGATAAAACCCGTGGATGTAAGTCAACCTCCCACATTATTGATGAATATGCTACTTCCTGTCACAAGGGCTCTACCCAGGTCCGCTAGCTCATAGCACATGGGTAGAGGAGCTGAACCATAAAGCTGATTTATTGGACATCGATTTGGATGACTGGAAGAACCTAGTGCCTAATCTTGGGCACTCTCGGGGAATAAATTATCAGTATAAATAGACTTCTCACTTGTACTAGATGATGAATATTTTCCTGGCCAAATATTTGGAGCACATCCCTTCAAGCGTTTCCTTGTCCTCTCAGACATTCCCAGATTATAGTCAAGCTTTCTAGCAAATTAAGTTTAACTCTAGAAGTAGAATGACCACCTCAACTGCATTGAACAACATATCCCATGCATTCAGTAAATTGAACTTCCAGGGTCAAGTGCAAAGGATCCGATGCCTATTGACTCAACTGATGATGAATAGTTTGGTGTATCACCTCTCATTTTGACTTTTCTTGTATGCAACAATTTCATTATTGTCAGTATTTTCAGTATGTTTACAATTATTTAGATGTTATGAAGTATAAGGAAAATCAGACTCTTTTAGCATGGATGGAAAAAGTTATTATGTTTTGTTTTTGGATGGCTTATCATGCTGCTAGGTGGCCAATAGACCTAGTTTCCCTTTGGGCAGGTTGAGGCCACCTAACCAGTTAGAATTTGGTTGTAACTTTCCCTTTTTTGACAGAAAATGAATATAAAGGTCCTAGCAAGCTTACAAAATAAAAATAAAAATCCAAGTATCAAAGGCACTAATGCTAACGCTATACATACCAATATTATTTCCTATGCATTCTTTTAAATAGATGAGATATAATATATTATTTTTTCACTATGTAAAGACTCCAATATATTTCAAAAAAATAAAAATATACATCATGTTGGCCATTAGGCTTTCATAGTGTCCACAAAAAGCATTGAAAAAAGCTTGAAAATCCCCACATTACATAATGCACCAACAATCCATTGTTTCCATCCCTTTGTTCTAGAAATTATTAGCTTTCTTTGACTATGTCCTCTAAGTCTTATGCTTCAAAAAATTCAGGGATTACCATAACCGCTTGATGCCCATGAATTGCACCCTTGGATAGGAGATCAACTAGAGAGTTCAATTCTTTGTAGATATGATGAAAATTATACCATTCCAATTTCTTAAATTCTCTTTCAATCTCATACTAGACATGAGCCAAATGCGGAGTGAATATCCCATATTTCTTATTTATTCAGTCCAAGACCAACTAAGCCTTCACCCAATACTTGAATATTTTTTGCCTGATAGGGCTTTTCAACATAAACCAATGCCCACAGAGAAGAGAATTCAACTTGATTATTAGGCTTATTTCTAGGAGAGAAAAAAAATATGGAAGTAGAGTGAGTTGTTGAGAAATAAAGTGCACTTAACCCAAAAATAGGAGGATCTCCTTGACTTCTTCATTAAATAAGAATCCCCAGGGAACTCCAACCTCCATGTTTGACATTTTTCTCAGCCTTTGATTTCTATGCTTCATTTCCATTTTAATTTTTTTACAAGTATGATAGATGATTCCAGCAATTGTTTCCATAGGATTTTTTTTATCTTGGAACACAACCATATCACGAGCCCAACAAATACTATGAAAAAATAAGTTGGGAACACTGATAACTCCTAAATATACTTTTCTGAGGCCCAATCAGTCACAAATTTCTCTAAGTTTATTTTATCCCATGAAGCAATAGCTGGACTAATAACATTTTTGATCTTGGACCATACCTGACCTGTGAAAGAGAATGGTACAAAAAGGTGGTTTACAATTTCCTCTTTTACACAACAGAGAGGGAAATTACTTGACCCTTACCATCCTCTTTTCAGACCAATTTCAAACGTCAATATCTTGTTATTGGGTTCCTGTTTGCACTTAAGAGGATATTTCTGTTTCCAAACAAACACCCACCACAGTTTTTTGAAACCTCCTAGAAATTCCTCAATCCACATTTAATGTCAAAACTTAACTGAGAAATATTCGATTATTGGATTTATCCAAATGAAGCTATCTTCATTTTCTCTAAAATTATAATCAGAGACGTGGCAAGAAAGGAAACATTGGAGTACGATTCACTTTTCGTTCCACTAGCCAGACCAATTTCAAGTTATGATTTCCAAGTCTGAGTACCCCACTCTTTCCCATTATGAGAGTAGGCATTTGATAGGGAGAACACACTTGCTTCATGGAATGAAGAGATAGTATCGTCTAAGACCCTAAATTTGTCTCTAGCCCCTGACCATGGGTCAAAACTCACTTTAATGCTCCCGCCATTCCTAATCTTCTATGTTATCCAATTGCCAAAGGTAGGAAAAGCACTAGAGAGAGTTCTCCATATAATATAAGAGTTTGGAATGGATTTACAAGGGATCCTGATATATTTAATAATGCTCCTTCATGAAAAATATTTACTTTTTAATTCTTGACCTCATAGGGCTTTATCATTTAACATCTACCATAGAATTTTAGTTGCTAAGGATTGTTGCACATATTGTTGTCATTAATGACAACAATATGTCATTAAATTCAAAGGAGATGCATGGGAAAATAATATCAGGACCATCCTTGATGATCATAGAAGAAACAAGAACCTGTGAAGCGATATGACAATTTGACCTTTCAAAAGGTCTCATTACAAGAAGATACATGTGCTTGAATTTATTCAAGTTTTTGATGAAGTTGCGAGGCTTGAAATATTCTACAAATAACATGATTCTGTTGTGCTCATCAATACCTTTCTAATGTTATATCCTACTAAAAACTAATCCTCCCAGATGATAAGTTATGGTCACTTGAAAATTAACATTAGCTGCGTCAAATTGAAAAAGAAAACTTTAGGCAAAAAACCAATTTATTAAAGGGTTAAACAATGGGAAATTTTCAGGTAGATCCACCATTAATAGAGCAGAGCAACAACCTTGGGAACATGAATATACACGCCATTTAATGCATTTAAATAACACGCATGTTTTAGATTGATCTATGGAACCTCCAATAGGTCATAAATCATATGAGGGAAGAGTTGCACGAGGTTTAACCATCATTGTTGGACCAATCAAATAGAGACACATGGTAGAGTTCTATTAGATAGTGACACATACCTATCAATGATTGAAACAAGGCTCTTCAACATAGTCAACATGACACACCAGTAAGCTGATGATGCATGAGCATTCAACTCAAGAAAAATCATTGTATTTTAGTAGACATAGGGGGTCTTGTGTTTTAAGGAAGTTGGTTTCCTAAGTGTCAAAATAATGTAATTATTTAGGGTTTTGAGTGATTTTAATGAAAATAGGAATTAATTAAGTATTGTGAGGCATATTGTAAATGTTCTCGAATGAAGGGGAACATGAGAGAATCAGGATAGTTAAGAGTTCATAAGGATTGATAGCTTTGGAAATTAATTGTAGATCCTGAATTAGGAATTAGTTCATGATTTATAGGATTGAGAGGATTCTTAGGTTTTAGTTGAAATTATTAAGGATCTGAACTATAAATTGGTTATAGACTCCTTTTGTATAAATGTAAGCCTAAAAGGCATAAAAAAGACTTAGTCAAGTCAGATAATTAGTTAGGGAGTTAGAGTGTGGAGAGGTTGACTGTAAGCCTATAGGTAGATTGTGAAACAGAGGCCACTGATATAGAATATCAGGCCAAGGAGAGAATTCCTATGTAAATACATGTTTATTAATACAAACAACTTGATTATGAGTTTATGTGTGTGTATGGAGTAATTTAGTTATAATCTATGTGTGAACTAGAGTAAGTTCTGTGTAATAGAGGTTGCAGGTGGAGTTCGAGTAGAACATAGAGAAGAAGGTGGAGTGAGAAGGATCATGATTTGATCATTGAATCCAATTAAAGGATCAAAGTGAAGTTTAAGGATGGCAGTGGTTAAGAGTGAGCAGAGTTAAGCTCAAGAGGAAGTTGTGTGGCAGAACAACTAAAGACTAAAACCCTAGAAGGAACCCAAAACCACAGAGGAACACTGAAGAAACGAAATAAAAATGAAGTAAAGGGAAGAACGAAGAAGTGAGGTGTCGATACATAGGAGCCATTGGATCTTGGAGATCAACGGACAAGATTTTTTGTGATAAGCGGCCATGATTAAGTTGCTGACAATGGAGTCAAGAAATGAACGACAGAGATTAACTTAAGCGTTAGTGGAAGAGGAATCCGTAGGAGCTATCGCAGCTATCGATGGTAGAAGATATACGATCATCAAGCGCTAATAAGCTCGGGTGTTAGTCAACGAAGAAAGGTGGGTTTATACGTGAAAGCAGGTTATCGGGTAGTGAAAAAGTGGTAAGTGGTAATAGGAGGGAGTCACCTGATCCCATTAATAAATTTACACGTAGCACATCAGAGGAGAGAGGAAAACACTTTATCGGGCAGGTAATTTTTGTGTAAGTATCTCACTCGATATCGTTGTGGACCGTTGGATCAAGTGCAATTTGATCAACGATGCAGGATCACCGAGCAGTTCTATTGATCGGGGAAGACATCAACCCTCGGATCACAAGGTAAGATCTACGACGAAGGTTGAAGCTAATAGGACTTGGGAAAGAGTGGACTCGAGAAGATTATCAAACACGAGTTAAGTGATTTGAGTTTCAGAGGATGAGTGGATATCACGCAATAACTGTTGATCTGATGGAGTGAAATCAACGATGGGGGATTGAACCGATAAAGATAGAGCATTGAAATATGTGCCAAGGCCGTGGAAAAGTAAAAAGGTAAGGTTTACGTGTATTTCTATTATACGAGGATTATAATAGAATTAAAGTGGGATTAATGAATTAAAAGGTTAAGTCAAGTTTAACCAAGTATGGGTCCATGGTGTAGTTACCGTTGAATTAAGCCGAGAATAGAGTTAAGAGGGTATGGTTAATACACGCAGGATTAAGGATTAAGCAAAATTTAGGAAGAGTGAATAAAGTTCTGCTGGAAAGGCTTTATTAAAGGTTAAGACTATGGGCAGTCAATTAAAACATTTCCGCTTGAGACTTAATTAAGGGGCCTTAAAAATTAATTTTTGAAGGTTTGACTAGGCAGGGTAATTGAAATTCCTAGGATGAATGAGATTATGCATTTTATATGCATGCTGTGGCTAAAGTTAGCTTAGGCTGGCATCAGCTGACGTCAACTTACTGGTGTGGCAACATCAGGGGCTACCACGTGGCAGTGACAAATGACACTTTTGGGTTGGTTAAAAAGCTAAAATAGCGTGACACATAGCACCTCTCATGGGTCACCACGTGGATTAATGACATCATGATGTCATCATCAGAGAAATAAATAATGACCCTTGGTTCTAGGTTCACCTCGGGGCATATTGTTTACTCTAAACAGTCACATTGATGTGGTTTTTAAGTTTGAAATTATGGACATATAGGGAAAGTGGGTTAGCCCATAGTCAGCCCTCATTTTCCCTAGGACCATAGATAGGTTGTATAAATTGAGTGAAGTGTTTGGCCTTAAACATATGAAACACAGATGAAATATGTTATACATAAAGCATTTGTAAAAGTTTGGAACAAAGACTACGATGTGGTTTGGCTTGAAAGTGATGTGATGTGACTGAGCCTTGGATATTCTGGTTACAATCTTATATGATTTCATGGTTCTAGTTGTGCTTGCAATTTTCCATATATTGTTTTATGTCTGGTTATGAATGAATAACTTTTCTATCTAAATTTTTGAATGGATGTTCGATTACAACAATGGAATTCACAATAGTGAAACCTAGTTAGTGAGATTGGTTTGATTGCAGAATAACATTGCTTGTCTATGACTATATATAGTGAAAGTCCAATGACCTTCGTGGAGTTCATGCATACAAAGACTATGCAAACTACTTATGTTTCAAGTTAATTCGTGACAAACAGATGTGCTCCCTTGGTCAAATATGTTACATGATTGATTACTATGTGTGAATGCCGATTGTTTGAAATGTCATATGACAAGGGGTGGCCACATCCTCGACCCGGTTGTGATTTCACAATGAATTTTGTGAAGGGAAAACAATGGCTTAACAAGCTACATGGTATAACAAAGTTGGTAACAGGTGTGCATTGTGCTTGGGTGGTCACATGTTCGAATCACGGTGAAGAACAAGTTTGTAATATTTTATATATATATTCTTATATTCTGTTGCATCATTACAACTTCTGGTGGCTGATGCCAAAATCCAATAGACTATTTAAATGCACCTTGAAATGGGCTATTTGTAAAACATTCAAATGAATATAAAGTTTTATATGGTTAATTTTGGATTTTTGGGGTCAATATTGATCCCAATTTGATTATGGGATAAGCGAAGTGATCGAGATCAGAGATGGTTGTAACTAGAGGCATTTGAGACTCTTTTGATGCCCAAAATATCTTATTTTCATTTTGAAGGTATAGGAGTATATTGCAAATATTTTTGATATATGAAGTTAACTAGTTTCACGAAGGGGTTTGTATGAATAGATTGAAGATCATATTGAAGCGAAATATGGTAGAAATATGATAGCCAACAAGAGTGATCTATATGATGTTTTGATGTAAGTATAGTGGCTTCATATTGTATGGCGATGCAATGGTTGTAGTTTGTATGGAGATAATGTTAGGCCCTTATACTACTAGTGTAACCCCTTATTGTTATTAGTACAACGCCCTTATTATATTGATGTACCCATGTAGTGCCCATATTGTTACTATTGTGCCCCATAGAAGCCCACTATTGTTATTATTGTGCCCTTACATTATTATTGTTATGTAGGCTTTGATTATGTTATAACCCCTTAGACTCCTATATATAGAGAGGAGGTCTTTTCATTTGTATCATCCAAGAATTGTTCATTTATGTAATGTAAAGGAGGTTGCCCCCTCGAAGAGGCTGAATTCTAAGGCGTTGATCTATCTTTTCTATCTTTCTTGAAGCTGATTTCATAACATGTTCTCAGCCTTCATCGAAGTCCATTCAGAACTCCATCTACTCATCAGTTCCAATACCTTGTATCGGAAAGATTCAACTTTATTATGGCTAGATTCACTTGCCATAGGTTCTTCTACCATCTAGACCATCCACTTTCCTGCAACCTGAATCATCCTTCAGATTTCTTTATTCACCAGGTTCTTCCTGCAAAAATGAACTAGCTCTTGATTCCACCTGTTGGTGAGATCATCTTCCTTGCACTTCACCTGCTTCAGCTCTGATACCACCTATCACGATAATGTAGTGGGATCAACACTTCATCGTCAACCCGATCAGCTTCCTGATCATAAGCTCTGATACCACCTATCACGCCCCTACATTGGTGGTACTCTTCCAACAGCACTATAAAGAGGTGTTGCACCACCGAACACTTTCTTTTCACCAATGCGTATGTTCATGGACTACGTCTAACATTCGTACTTAGTTTAATTTTTGTTACCAAGTAATATCTTTGTCCTTTATACAAGATGAAACCCATACACATTCATCATAAACAACATTATACAAGTAGAAATGAACAATAGTATAAAGGGAGGGGCAACTCCCTACAATATGAGTTTGCCCGAATCAATATATATAATCTTCACTTTTATAAAGTATAAGTTAAATCTTGGAGGAAACCCCAAATTTACACTTAGCCAAATTTCCAACTTTGACAAACTCGGTTGCCCAGCACATCGGCCTACCTGAACGGTCGCCGCACGTTCTGGCCAACTCTTTGTTCACCCTTGAATGTGTTCGTTTAACTCGTCGTGTCGTTTTCCTAACTTGGGCGCCCACATGTGTCACCATGCATGCCTACCTGATACGTTCACACATTGGTCACCTTCGTTCACAACCTGTCAAAGTTCTTCACCTGACTCGCCCTTCGTTTGTTCAGCAAACGCCCTCACCGTGCTACCCCGCCCGACATTATCGTTTAGCGCAATCGTGCTTTCGTTCAATGGGCACACACACACTCGTGTCGCCTCTCACCCAAACTCCTGTTCATGATTTCAGCCTCCCTTCGTTTGGTGGGCGACACGTAATACCACCTACAAAACCCCTGTTCACGACCTCCAGTTCAACCTTCGTTCGGCTCGCTGTGTCACCTGCCCAACTCACGCACCTGCCCTCCATGTCCGTGTTGCCCAACCTGGGTGTGCGCTGCGCAACCATGTCACCGACGCCCTACTCGGGCGCGCTCTACACGACTGGATCGCCGACGCCCTACTCGGGCGCACCCTGCACAATTGGGTCGCCGACGCCCTACTCGGGCGCGCTTTGGATGATCGTGTCACCGATGGCCTACTCGGGTGCGCTCTGCACAACCGGCGCCTCCATCTAAACTTCGACACCTGCAGCGTACGCTCGCACTTCTTCGCTCTTTTCCTTGGCTCATCTAAGAGATATGCGTCCAAGTTCGAATGAATGACTTCTCTCCACAATCCGCCATCCATATATACACTTGTTCACCCAAACGTCCAAGCGTCTCGCTGAGTCGTCCATCCCACACGTTCGTCGTCTTTACTCATAATTCGTTCGTCGACCCGCCCATCTCCATGGTCGGCCACCCCATCTGCTCCACATCCTCCCGTCGGCCCGCACATTCGTTGGGGAAACCAGGACCACCCAAACAGATATAAACATAACTCGTCCAAACTTCATCGCATATTCTTCCAAGTGATTCGCGTGACCTTCCACTGTGGCCACAACTCGCCCATCCACGTGCTCTGCAGCTCGTGGTCCTCACAAATCTGGCTTGGCTAGTCCTGGGTCGTTAATGAACGCTTGATTCTGGAAATGTTAACGGGAGTGGAGAGGAAGGAAACAATGTGGCCATTCATGGCGAGACCCTTGGAGAGCTCTACGAATTGATTTATGTGGCCTAGCACCAGCCATGGGAAGAGCATAAAATGAAGTTGCTTCCTTCTATTCTCGCCGGCCATCATGCTTATATCAGAGACCATGGCAGATTTGTGTAATTGTCAAGAAATTTAAGAAATTTAATATTTTCTGGTGCTGAGAAACATGTGGTTAACATAGATTTATAGTAATACTTTTTCATTGTTTATATTGTATTTTTGAATATTTTATCATTATTAATATTGTATATTAAAAATTTGAATGAGTTACACATTTTTTTAATTAACAATACTACATTATTTTATCTTAATTATTTTTCTTTTCTAGCATTGAAATATTTACTGTAAACATTAATCACACACATAATAGTAGAGAGAGTTCATACTGAAAATATATTATTAAATATATTATTCAAACAATTATTTATGATATATATATATATATATATATATATATATAAATATATATATTTATATATTAATATAATATAATTACTTTATCTCTTTAAAATTATAGAAATTTATTTTATTTAAGATAAGACATGGAAATATTTTATTTATTACTTGAAAAGTGAAAGTGAAATATCAAAGAACCAAGTAGAATACAAGTGAAATACTGGATTATAAAAAGAATTTCAAATGAATCTCTAGTCCATTTTCAATTGTTTATTTATATGATTATTTAATTTTAATTTTTTTTGTTGTTTTAGTTGACATTAGTAAAAATTATTTTTATTATTTTTTGAGGATGTGACATAGTTACACATGTCCCTTATATTTGATTGTAAAATGCCCCTCTCCACTATTTTTAATTATTTATTTATATAATTACCTAATTTTTGTTTATTGTTTTGGTTAATATTAACCAAAATTATTTTTATTATTTTTTATGTCCCTTATATTTAATTGTAAAATATACCTCTCTACTATTTTTAATTATTTATTTATACTGTTACCTATTTTTTATTTTTTTTTGTTTTAGTTAATATTAACCAAAATTGTTTTTATTATTTTTTAAAAACATGACATATCTACGCATGTCACTCATATTAAATGGTAAAATAAACCTTTTGACTCTATAAAAATCTCTATACAAAATTACTTAAAAAAAAAAAACCTTAAATCCCATTTCTTTCCCAAAAAAGTCTTCATAAACGAAAAGATAACCGGGCATTTTAAATAAGAGCTGTCTACGCAATTGTCATCCAAGGTCACATCAACACCTAATAATGCCTCCATATGCACATGGCATTATCGATGTAACTGTTTAGGTTATCTTGTTCTTGAAATAAGAATAAAGTGATATTAAATGTCACAGTTTAGGCTATCGGGTTGATTGAATAAAAATAAAGTAATATTCAATGCTCACCGTGAAAGACGTGAAAGACAATAAGTTCATTGAATAAAAATAAAGTAATATTGATTTGTATGGTGCTGATGTTACTTTTGTTATTATGATCTTTTCAACTTAGAATTAAATATGGGATTTAACCCATTGGTTTTACACAATATTTTAATATTTTTTCCTTATAACCATGATTATAAAGTTCATAGCAAAAAATCAAAAAGCGGATAAATATTGATACATATTAAAAAAAAAAAATTACTTTATTATAATTAAAAATATTAAAAAAAATAATTATATATTTTAAACTTTTATTGATGATGATGATGATGATGATGGTTAAGTCCGTGAGACCAAATATGACTATCGGACCTCAAAGAAATATTTATTTTGATTAAGATTTTCATTCCTATGCTCAAAAATTGGAGAGAAGCCTCCTGAGGTTCACTATAATTATGGCGTAAAAGGCTAGGCAAGGTCAGTATTGTAACAAAGGTTGTGAATTGAGATCTAATTGGTTGTATCCGGGCACTCTTAAGAGAATGTTTTCATCCTCGATGCTTCCTATTCTCACAAATATGGCAATTCCTTTCTATCCATTGGCGTTTAGCAACTCCCAGCGGGCCAGTTCACTATGGAGCTCATGAGATTCGTTCTAAATCTGCTCATATTTTACAATGAATAAAAAAAATTAATGTAAAAATTAAATTAAAATTAATTAATTCTTCGAGAATAAAACAATGAAAAATAATCTTCCTTTGTTTAAATCTCAAAAAAAACAATTTTTTTTACTATATCGACCTTTCTATTCTTATAGAAATAACGAAAAATATATATATTAAAAATACACATTAACAAATTAATATAAAATTTATAAAAATAATTAAATGAAATATTATTAATTTTTCGCTATATAATAAAATAGTTAATATTATTATATATAAAATTTAAATAAAAATATATTTAATTATAATATAGAAAGTAAGAATACACATTAATAATTTAATATAAAATTTATAAGAATAATTTAAATGAAATAATTATTTTTTTGTCTCATTATATTGATAATGATGGTGGTGGTGGTGGTTAACCTATGTCCTGAGACTAAACTTTGGTCCATCACACCTAAAAAAATGAATTATTTAGTTTAATTTAAGATTTTATTTTTATGCTCAAAAAGCTTGAAGAGAAGCCATCCGCTATGTTTTGACAACGTAAAGGCTAAAAGTCAGTATTATAAAATAGTATATATAATTATATTTTTAATATTAGAAACCGTATAAAAAAGTTTATAATTTTGAAGAAGTAATCTTTATTATATTAAATTTTGTGATTTAAATTTGTTTTTTTTTTTTAAATTTTATTTCTATGACTCAAGACTTTATTTATTTTACAATATTTATGGAAACAATAAGCTCAAAAAGTATTCAAACTATTCCATGACTTAAATTAATTTATAAAATTATTATAGTTAAATTAATAAAAAAATTATAATTACAATTTTATTGTTTAAATTAATTATCAGTTTAAATTATCCACATAGATTTATATAAATATAGTTAACACAACCACATTTAATTTAAATTATATTATAATTACAATTTTATAGTTTCAATTAATTATCACTTTAAATTATCAATATAGATTTATATCAATACAACTAACACCAATTTAATCCCTTGGGAGGTCGGGGAGTGCTAGAGGATTGATCTAAACTAGGGTTTTGCGTTAGGGTTTTATCGTTGGTCACCATGGCGGGGCGCAAAGGAGGGAGTTCATCTCCCTCCTATAGTCAAGTGGTTGCGGACAAAAGCAAGGGAACTGTATTACATAGCTTCAAGAAACCAACAGACGTGGCAACAGGGGCTTTGAATACAGAAAAAACAGAAAATATCAAACCTCATGGATAGGAAGAGAATCATGAGGAAGCTAGTAAGGAGAAGAGGACAGAGTTAGCAGCTAGAAAGTTGCACCTATGAGTAAAACAGTGGTGTGTAAATCCAAGTCGACCACTATTCCTCGGGTCATTGTAAGTGACCCAGCCCTACAGGTGCATAGAGATCACATGGCGAAATATGCGATTATTTGCAAATTTATGTGGATTTGGCCGACGGAGAAGGCTCTACAAGCATGGATAAGGAACCGCTGGAAACCAAAGGGGGAAATGAACATTCACCTTGGGTCCAAGGGCTTCTTCACGGTGGTGTTCACAAGCTTAGAGGATAAAGACAAAGTGTTCGAGGGAGGACCCTATTTTTACACTTCTGCACGCCTTTACATGCGACCATGGGTGATGAACTTTGTCCCGGAATGAGAAACTTTCACATCGGTACTAGTATGGATAAGACTATACTCCCTTCCTTTAGATTATTGGTTGCGGGAGTCTCTAAAGGCTATCGGCAACAAGCTAGGGCATTATATAAAGGTCTCAGATGCTACTCTAAGAGGCAATTAAACTTCCTTCGCCCTGATATGTGTGGAAATGGATTTCTCTTGGGCACTTCCGGATGCAATCATTTTAGAGGTGTATGATGAAGAATGGGTGTAGGTGGTCGACATGTCCCATTTATGTGCCATAAGTGTCATGAACACGAGCACCTATACAAGGACTACCCATTAAACAAGCTGGAGGGCAAGACGAAAGACACCACAGGCAAATATCCTAAGGGTTTTGCGAAGGTAGGGGGTAAAGGGAAAGGAGGCAAGAGGTACAAAAAGAAAATTAATGAAGATGGACAATCAGGCCACAATAGTTTCAATATATTAGAAGAAGAAGTTGAAACAATGGGACAAACCAAGAATTAGAGAATATTCCCACTGAGAAGGAAAGGGATGCCAATATGGAGGATATACCAAAGAACAACAAATAAAAGAATGATACGTTGAGCATTATGGAGCTCAGTAGGGACCATGAGATGATCCCAAGTGAGGCAGGAACGGAACACCATGAACTGCAGGAGATTCTAGAACAGGCGAATTTAGATCTAGAAAAGTTTCTGGAGCAGGGAATCACTAAAGGGTAGACTCTCTGCCAAAAGAGGAGTTCGACGGGGTTCAACAACTCTTCCTCTAGAGATCACAAAGGAAGGGTTCTGGAATTAAAAGAAACCATGATAGCTAGGAGAATAGAGGGGTGAAAACAATGGAGGATGCACCGATGTATTCTTCCAAGAACCCAGGCAGGAAAAGAGGAAGAAAAAAGCAGAATGAGCTACTGACCGAATGTGGGAAACTTATGATCAACTCAGGTATGATGACAGATCTTACAAGTTATTCCTTTACAAACCTTTCTTAATGAAGCTTACAACCTAGAACATTAGGGGTCTAGGAAGTAAAAGGAAACAAAGAAATTTTAGCAGTAGAATAAAAGAAGAAAAACCAAATATGGTTTTTCTTCAGGAAACAAAATGTTCGGTGGACAAGATCAGAGAGATACACAAACAATGTTTATTCAAGTATGAGTATCTAGAGGTTAAAGCGGACAACTCGGTGGGTGGGATTCTTACGCTATGGCATCCTCAGAAAATTGGAATCGTGGATGTTGAAGCTTCTAGGAACAATCTATCACTGGTGATTCAACCTTTCAGTGATAAGGAGATCTACATGATCACTAACGTCTATGGTCCTCAAAAACTAGAAGAGAAATTTAAGCTTCTCACCTCCCTTAAGAAGCTAAGAGAGAGATATCCTGATATGCCCTGGATTTTGGCAAGGGGATTTCAATATGATCATATCTCTTACAGAGAAAAAAGGTGGTACCAGAAAATTAGGCAGAGACTCCATTGCCTTCCAGAACTTCATGAATAACATGGGGCTAGTGGACACTGAAACAGTAAATGGTACTTTTACTTGGAACAATAAGAGGGGAGGGGCTTCTCAAGTCACCTCTAAACTAGATAGATTCATAATCTCAGAGGACCTCCTTCTCACAAGCCTTGATGTCTCAGCTTTAATCCTTCCCTTTGGAGGTTCGGACCATTGGCCTGTCCATCTTGAAGCTACTTTTATGGGTACATCGAGGAATATACCTTTTATCTTTGAAAATTTCTAGCTCTCTCATCCTAACTTCACTAGCAATATTGACAAATGGTGGATGGAAGATATGCCCGTTCAAGGGACTAAAATGTTCATGTTACAGCAGAGACTTAAACACATCAAATCTAGGCTTAAATATTGGAACGAAAAAGAGTTTGGTAATATTTTTAAAGCCAAAAAGAAGTTGAGCAGAAACTCCAAGGGATTAATCAGATCATCATCACATAAGGTTTTACCGAGGAAAGGAAAATTCAGGCCGACTTTCTTCAAAACGAATGGGAAGACTGGTGCATGAAAGAGGATATTTTCTCGAGATAGAAATCGAGAGTGCAGTGGATTAGAGAAGGAGAAAGAAACATGAAGTTTTTTCATAGATCAACCTTGGATCACAGATCACATAACACAATTTCAAAACTTAAAGATTATTAAGGGAAAGAGCTCGTCTCTCACAAAGAAATGGAATTTATCCTAGTTCAACACTTCCTTAGCATAGTAGAGCAGCCTCTTGTCGACAGATCTCAGTTCATTAACAATTTCACAAAGTTCATTCCTAAGCTTGTAACCAGGGAAGACAACCACAATATTAGCGAGCCAGTGTCTGAAGAGGAGGTCAGTGAAGTTATCAGGTCGACAAGAATAGTATTTATATATGTTTTATTAGTTTTGGATCTGTCATGATATCTTGGATTAGCAGGAAGAAGAAGTTTGTAGCACTAAGTACCGTTGAGGCGGAATACATTGTCTCTAGCATGGCTAGTTGTGAAGCAATTTGGTTGAGGAATCTCTTTGAAGAGCTATTTGAGCAGGTCCTAAACACTACAGTGATATATTACAAAAACAAGAGTGAGATATGTTTGGTAGAGAATCTTGTATTTCATGACAAGTCTAAGAAAATAAATATGTGATATGATTACATTCGAGATATGGTGCAGAGAGGAGTCATTAGACTCCATCATATATCAACAAATGAGAATATTACATATATACTCACCAAGGATTTACCAAAAGGGAAGTTCTTGGTCTTCAGAGAGAAACTTGGACTGATGGATGTGACCCCTCTTGATAAGAGGCATCATTGATTGAGAACACTGAGCCAACTCTTCCCCCCATGTCTGAGCTTCCAGGGTGAGGAATTGAGATAGAGGGCTCTTGGGGTTGATGGATCTATCGAAAATAGGGTCAGAGATGTTGCTCCCCTATCTGTTACCCATAGGGTTGGAGATGTTTCTCCCTTATCTTGGTCTTTTCAGAGTATACCCGAGTTGGAATCATACCCACAAGATGGACTTGTTGGGAATATCGCTTCCCGTCTGGTTAATGGGTTGACATTGTACTTGGAGATGTAAAGCCCAAGCTTACTATGATGTAGGTGTTCTACCACATGACTCTTCAGGGTAATTGTTGGGAATATCAGTGGGAAATATGATGGGTTTAGATGTTCCCCTATATCACCTATTAATCAATATGGAGTTGAAGATGTTTAGCTTCTCCATGAGATTTTGAGTTGAGATGTGCTCCCCGATGTAGTTTTAGGTTGAGATGTGCCCCCTGATATTATTTCAGATTGAGATGTGCTCTCTAACATTATAGATGGTGGTAGTTAGTGTTGCCCGATGATTCTTCTTCTTTAGATTCAAGAATTCTTTAGTAGATGAGCAAAGATGGGAGTCAATGATATGACGAGATATGATTGGAGGACTTATATTATTAAGAAGCATCAAAGTTACAAGAAACTTTAAAAAGATGACACTTATACCTCCAATTCGGATGATGACCTAAAATGGAGAGCTCAGCTAGAAAAACGGACTGTGCGGATGGATTCCTAGCATGAAAACGTACAAAATTGACTATAAAATTGACCAATTTTGACACTGTCACCTCTGGCCCTTTAAGAGAATATTTTCAGCATCTCCTTGATACACTCGCTCAAGGTTCCACACCTAAGGATCGCTCGTGGTTCCACAAGTTGGCCCTCTACCTCTCCTCTGGTCCACTAGACAAATGAGAAGGTTTATATATAAAGTTGGGTGACAGAATTACTAAACCAAGGTCATTGACCTGTTGGTAGTGATTGGCAGATTTGGTGGGGCCAAGTAGAGTTCCAACCCCACCCACCCCATACATATAGTATTTGTTTTAATATAATGCATTGGTGGTTTAACTTTGGGTCGATGGTTATAACATATACCACGACATGTTTTATTGGGCAGACGATTAATTCTAAATGGAGCCGCCCAATGGGGGTCAACCCATGTGGGTCAGGTGGGATCAACCCCCACCAACTTCCCATATGACAGTCACCACCAAGGTTGGGAAGTTGCTGCTAAATTCTTGCCTCCTTAAGCCTGCCACTTTGCCAAGTTTGACCCAAACTTTGACTAGCTATAACTTGAGCATACGAACTCAGATTTTGGTGTCATTTACACCGTTGGAGTCAAGATGACGAGTAATATGATCTAGTCCTAGTTTGACTTCCAGCTAATGACTTTAATTTTTGAGCTATTTGCAAGACCACTTGTACCTATAGATCCTCCCGGATCATTCCTGCTCACTAAGAAGCTTTTGGTCCTCCAAAAGCATGAACACATCCTGCATAATTCTTGTGTCTTCGTCAAGCCACACTTTCAACAAAGATATAGATGGGGCATGGGAGGGGGTATAAGAGAGAGAGAGAGGGAGAGAGAGAGAGAGAGAGAGAGAGAGAGAGAGAGAGAGAGAGAGGGGAAGATATAGAGAGGGAAAGGAAGAGGGAGAGATATATGGATAGATAGATATATATGAGAAGAGAGAAAGAGAGTGTAACTTATGTTTAGGGGGTTGAGATAGAGAGACAAATAAGGAGAGATGGAGGGAGGTATAAATATAGATGGCAGGGGGATAGGGGAAAGAAGAGAAAGAAAGAGAAAGTTAGCGAGAGGTAGATAGAGTGAGACGGGGGAGAGAGGGAGGGGAAGAGAGAGAAGGAGAGGGGGAGGTAGATAGACACAAAATGAAAGGTAGAGAGAGAGGGAAGAAGAAAGAGTCTCACAGAGACAAATACAGACATAGAAGTTAAAACTAGAAAGTCATGAATATTTTAGATTTTCACTAAAGTAGATGTATTAATTTCAATGTAGTTGATGATTTCTAATCCTATTTGATCAAATTCACTATATGCATTGACTTCAATGTAGATGTCAATTTATAATTCTATTTAATACCTTACACTAGATGCATTAATTTCAATGTCGATGTTGATTTCTGCTCCTATTTGATTGCTTGCATAGGATGCATTGGTTTCAGTGTAGATATTGATTTCTAATCCGATTTGATCACTTGCACTAGATGCATTGATTTTAGTGTAGATGTTGATTTCTAATCATATTTAATACCTTACACTAGATGCATTGATTTCAGTGTTGATGTTGATTTCTACTCATATTTGATTGCTTGCATTAAATGCATTGGTTTTAGTGTATATATTGATTTCTACTCCTATTTGATTGCTTCCATAGGATGCATTGTCCTCAGAGTAGATATTAATTTCTAATCATATTTAATCGCCTACACTAGATGCGTTGTTTTAGTGTAGATATCAATTTCTAATCATATTTAATACGTTACACTAGATGCATTGATTTCAATGTAGATGTTGATTTCTACTCATATTTTATTGCTTGCATTAGATGCATTGGTTTCAGTGTAGATATTGATTTCTAATCCTATTTTATTTCTTTCACTAGATGCATTGATTACAATATAGATGTTGATTTCTAATGCTATTTGATTGTTTGCACTACATGCATTGATTTTAGTGTAGATGTTGATTTCTGATTTGATGCAACAAGATGTATGATGTGCATTAGTTTGAAAGTAATTAGATTAATAATGTGCATTGATTTCAGTGTAAAAACATATCTACCTCCTCC
>APFE031314930.1:63094-98904 GCA_000404065.3 Pinus taeda | reverse complement strand
AAATTACACGAGCATATTAATTAGTTTATACAACTAATTATGATCGTAAAAATATATGTTAATGAAAATATTATAACATATAAATTATAAGTAAAAAAATATTTGTTTTCATAACATAAATATAAAATTTACAACACTCTTTTGGAATAAGAAATGCGAGGAACATAGACCAACCTCCTGTCATAATAGGCTTTTGTTGCGACCTTTTTTGATGGGAGGCTCAAGGCTCCCAATCTATCGGTGGAGCTCGAGGAGTACTATATCTATCTGAATCCCATTCGATCCTTTTTGCTACAAATGTGTGCCTTGCTACAAACCATTTTTTTTTAGAAAACAATATTACAATCTTCCAAGCCTGGACTAGAGTTGCATGCTTTTTAGATAAATAGATCAAAGAACATAGATGATGGGCAGATTCATACTCCCTCTATGACTCTCGGTAGATGATATGATCCTTTTTGTTTGAGCGTTATAGGCCTATGCATGCTTTTTATTGAGACTTTATTTGCCATATTTGAGGTATACTTTTTGTAGGTAACTTTTTATGAGCCTCTTGAGAGGTCTGTTTATGTCATGTTAGTATTTAGAAATGGATTTTGGACTTTCACTTACTAGATTTTATTTATGGGTTGTCTTTCAACCATTTTTGATATGCTATATTATTTTACAAGTTTTGTTTGAGAAAACACACATATATAAAAAAATGGACTACTATTTATTAGAAAATATGAAATTAATGTTTAGGTGGAGAAAAAATGTAGCATAAAAAAATTTGAAAACTATGTAATATTTATATTTTATTAGTTATTTAATTTTTATTAATTTATATTTTAAATTTAAGGATAAATTAAATTTCAAATCAATTAAGAACAAAACTTTAAATTAAATTTCAAAATTAATTAAGAATAAAACTCAAATCAATCATTTAAAAATTGATGAAATGTATTGAAAACACAATGATGACATTTCCCTTAAGAATAAAACTCAAATCGATAAATTAAAAATTAATGGATTGTATTGAAAACATAATGATAACATCTATCTTTATATATTGAATAATTAATGATGTTTCTTGGTAATTAAATGATGTGATATATATTGAATACTTATTGAATAATTAACGATGTTTTTTGGTAATTAAATGATGCCATATATATATTGAATACTAATCTTATAATTTAAGGAGGTATTGATTTTTCTTGGAAAATAATGGAAATTTTGGCAGGATATTGAAATTTTATGTTAGAAATTTTTGGAAATCTAGTTTACGGTTATCAAGTTTTAAGATTTTAGGTATCTTAAAGGGGGTTTTCATGATGCTAAATCTATTTCCACTATAAAAAACAACAAGTTTCAAGCACTGTAACTCTGAATTTGTTTTGAAAAAAATAATAGGATTCAGGCTATCTTTGGCTGCCAAGGTGAAAATGATAACTCAATAGAAAATACCAATAATAATTAATACATTGCCCAATTATTATTTATTTTTTAAGCAATAGAACACTTTAATAGAAACATATTACCTTTATTTCTTAGATTGTAAATAATTTATTTTAATTCAGTGTAAGAATAATTTTTATCTAAATTGTTTCTTTTTTTTAATAATAAAATTAATAAACACAAAATAACATAACACTATAAACATTTTTTCAACATAAATATTTGGCTTCCCATTGACATGCACTAATTAAAAAGGTGATAAAACCATTTTTTTCTTGTGAATCTCACTGTGGAAATTTTGTATTTTATTTTATATAATTTTTAAAGTAACAAGTTAGGTTTCTAATTCATTTACAATAGAATTCATAATTCCAGTCAAATCTTTTTAAATTAGGAATGCTATATTCTTTATATTTGTAAGTTCCCACAAACAATATAATATCAATTTCCCTAGATATTCAACTTAACATAGGCCTTTATCTTTATGGAAATTCACAATAGTTCTTAAAAGATGACTCAACATTCCAAATTCTTATTTATTTTATCTTTTTAGTGTTTATCCCTAATAATACTTTTTCTATTTTCAATTATCACCAATTTTCCTATTTCCATAGATTCTTTTACATTTTGAAATACCTTACTTAATTCAAATTTATTTTATCTTCTTAGCGCCTATTCTTAGTAATGGTCTTTCTATTTTCAATTATTTCCATTTTTCCTTCCTTCCTAGCTTCTTTTACCTTTTGAAATATCTTGCTTAATCCAAGTTGGTCTTCTAGAATGTCATTGTTATTTATAAATATTATTGGCTTTGTAAAACCCAGATTTATTAACTATGCCATATTTATGATCATTAAAACTTAAGTTAACATAAATTAACCTATCTTTATACTCAATTATTTTATCAAAGCTATTTATTTCTATAAGACAAAATGTTTAAATTTATCATTTATTTTATAATTCTTCCTTAATTATTATTAAAGTATCTCATCTTTCTTTTTTTAACCAAAAATTATGAGATTTAAAGTTACTTAGTTATGAGTAAATAAATCTTTAAATTTATTTATTTATTCTTTCACAGTTTGATATGCAATTTGTGTCCCAAACTATTTAAAAACAAATTATTATTTAACTTTTTTTTCCCTTAATTTTCTAATTTTATTTTCCAAATAAAATTTTCAAAATACAGAATTCGAAAGCTTTTAAATAATCAATCCGATTAAATGTATGAAAGATTTATCTTCTTTCTGTCAACCAAAAAATTTTCAAACTGACTTACCAAACAGAAAGGTAAATTTCCAAACTCACTTACCAAACAGAAAGGTGTCAAGACTCTTGTTCAGGAAATACTCATAGAGAATCAACTTTCCTCGTCCCCCTGCACAACACCCAAGCAGCTTTACCAGATTTCGGTGTTGAACATTGGCTACAATCTTCAATTCATTCATAAATTCTCGTTTCCACTTTCCGGATTTTATAGGCAACTTCTTCACTGCTATTTCTTTTCCATCCCTAGTTATTCCCTGAAAGAATTAACTCCATCAACAACCCATGGAAAAAATCCCTCTTCGTCTTCGGCAAGTCATGCAATTTCCTCCTGGAAGAACGAGGCGGGGGATTGGTTTGGGTGGGGTCGTAAACTGTAGTTAAACTTAAATCTGTAAACCAGAGCAAGTCATATGGTTCTCAGTGTTTCAAACTGGCAAGTAGGTCATATGGTTCTCAGTGTTTCAAACTGGCAAGTAGGTTTGGAATTTCAAAACAAACCCATAATTTGGAATTTCAAAACAAACTCATAATAAAATTTCAAAACAGTTTTTCAAACCTATAGTGTTCCCAACTTTCAAGTATGGTTGGAATTTCAACATAAACACAACAGTCATGGAATTCCAAAACAGCTTTTCAAATTGGAATTTCAAAACAAATTTATCTGCGATGGAATTTCAAAACAGAAGTATCCACCATTAACTGTTTTCACACCTTCTCAACTTATTTTCACAATTTAGGCCTATGCCAATTTATTGAAATTCCTTAGGCCTATGCCAATTTAGTGACATTCCATGCCTATTACAGAGTCCTTGAGCCTATGCCAATTCAATGAGAAGAGCATTTTGATATCCTATATTATCATGATTTCATATTGGCTTAATATATTTTACTATCAAACTGACTACAATGTTAGCCCAAGAAAAAAATTAAAATTAAAAAAAATCGTAGGCATTTTTATCAAATACTCTTTCAAGTGTGTTCAATAAACAAAATGTTGGAAACTTTGGTTTGTCGTATACCGTTAAAAGGAAATTATAACCATTTTGTTAAATAATTAAATTTTGATTTAAAATACATTTTTAATATTTAATTTGTTTTTAAAAAATATTATTAATTTATATGTAGATTATAATCGTAATTTTACCTATTAAATTTTCACATTTCAAAGATTAATATAAAGTAGAGTAATTTGGTAGGCAAAGAAGAAACAATTGGATTAAGTTTTATCTTTTTTACCATGGCCAATTGAAAATGGACGATATTTATATAAAAAATACATAAATAAAAGAAGTCAAGGTTCACAAAATTAGGGGAAGTCTTGGAATCCACAAAGAAAAAGACTATTTTTGAGTTTTCGCAAAAAAGCAATGGGGAAGTCTTGGAATATAAAAGAATAAAAAGACTATTTTTGAGTTTTCACAAAAAAAAATGTGGAAGTAGAATATAAAAGAAAGAGACTATTTTTGAATTTTCACAAAAAAAAATGGAGGAAAGAGAATAGGACAAAAAATAAATAAAAGAAGTGAAAGCTCACAGAAATAAGGGAAAGTCTTGGAATCTAGAAGAAAAAGACTATTTTTGAGTTTTCACAAAAAAACAATGGGGAAGTCTTCCAATATAGAGGAAATAGACTATTTTTGACTTTTCACTATTAAAAAAAATGGAAGAAAGAGGATATGACAAAAAATAGATAAAAGAAGTCAAGGTTCACAGAGTTAAGGGGAAGTCTTGGAATCTAGAAGAAAAAGACTATTTTTGAGTTTTCACAAAAACAATGGGGAAGTCTTGGAATATAGAAGAAAGACACTGTTTTTGAGTTTTCACAAAAATAAAACTGAAGAAAGAGGATATGACGATTTTAGTCTCCGTGAAAAAAATAAAATACAAAGAATAAGATAATAACAAGGATTTAGTGTGGAATTTTATCTTTAAAATTTACTATGATATAGCTAAGGGAATAATGAATGTAATGTGATCATAATCATGAAATAGGTTTATTTAATACTTGGGTAAAAATATGTTCACTATATAATGAAGGAGAAATAATATAATAATAAATAGTAGTTAGCACAAACCCTTTGGAATAATATTGAAAATGTATAAATACTTATTGTACATGAGTTTTTAGAGCATGGGTATATAGGGTACTTGATATGAATATCTATTGCAGTTGAAAATTTGCTTGAATTTAAGAAAAACAATAAACTTAGAGTAATAATAAAATATTTCAAAAATTCTATAAACATATACAAATAAAGTAAATTTTAAAAAATTAAAATAAAATATAATTGAGTAATGTCATAACTTAAGCTAATTTATCCTTTTAAATCTTTAGTAATGATCATATGTTTAATCCTTTTAAATTTTCTCACACCCCTATATTTATGTTCAAATACACATAAATTGGGTTTATGTGACATTAAATTGATCATCTACTATGGATGACTATATATAATTTATACTTTGTATCATGACATCTTTTGTAAATTTGGCCTACAACTCCATCCTATTTCATCAATTTGTTAAGTTACACAATAATCATTGTTAAGTGTCAGCATCCATTATTGCTCTCAAAAGTAGTTAGTACGTGGTTGTCTCTACCCTTTTTTTTTTATTGTGGTAATTGCTTATTTCTCATGTGAATGAATTGGTTGTTTTAACTAATATCAAACTTTTCATTTAAAATATTTTGGGTTTAATATTGTGTATGATCCTAAATTGCTATATCAATTTATTAAAATAAGGTGAGCTAGCTATAAACATTTAAGACATGAATTAAATTTGTTTAATATTTTAATGACGAGATAAAAAAAATCCATATTTACTCACATAAGGACACTATCAGCGTATATTTTGAGTGTGAAAAAATATAAATAGCTAGAAAGGATAAGCCCTCTTAATACGTACAATCTTGAAATTTTCAAAAATGATATGATTGATATATTCAATTAGTAAAGATCTTATAAAAGCTCCCTACTTTCCATGAAGCTTCTGTTATCACCTCGATTGAACCTCAGGCTAAAGAAAGGCAATGCCAGGGTAACCACAAACCATGCTTAGCCAAGTAGCTATCCCTACTAGACTAGGAGAGGGCTCTCTCCATAAGGATTTCCGCCAAGATGATTGGATCAGGAAAAGGATATTAGGCTAGGTATAATAGCACAAGGTTTGATTTGATTTTGATATGGTTTTGCCAGATCAGGAGGAGCTAGATAGTTAGGGCTACGGAATTAGGTCAAAATTGCAGGGTGTTCAATGGGGCAAGGCAAGCATAAGGTTTTGCACTCTAGGGCTTGATGGGTGAGGTGTTTTAAGACTGGTGAAGCTAGGAAAAGCATGTGATTACTATGGATCCTTCATAAACTGTAGAAAACATAAAATGGTGAATATTTTCCTAAAGCAGAGTAGTGATGATATGGATTCTGCCAATCAACTTGAAAGCATTCACTCAGAAGCAATGAAATGATTAATGAGATATGCAAAATATTTATCATATGATCACAAGAGAAGAAACTAAAATAAACTTCATACCACATGGATGCCAAAGAAATCGCTGCAATTTTTATTAATCTCCTGCTAAATTGCTACAAAATGATGTACAATCAAGGAATAAGCATCCAACTGAGTCCAACCCTTGACAATGAGAAATAAGAAGAAGATATAGGCATTGTTTCAACCTCCTCCCATCCTTAGGGGTTGAATCTCTAATATGAGGAGCTAATCTAACCAATACTGAACAAGAAACTGGAATTTAGGCATCCTAACAACTTGCCTCTAAAAGTGAGGAAACTGATTCATTTGTACTCAAATTAAATTTTAATCTAATGAATCTACCCTCTATTACTAATTATCCATTATATTTACAAGACAAGTCATCATTTACAATAGTAAAACATCCTCCATGAGAGAAAGTCCCTGAACACAGTCAAAACTGAGAAAAATGGCCATCTTTGTCCAAAATTTGTCCTACGCGTAGCGCCACTTGTCCAACACGCAACACCACTTTCAAGCCCCTTTTGGAGGTCTTCCCAGCATCCAAAATAGCTCATGATAGCTCATTGGAAAGATATTCAAGTCTACTTTCCAAAACACATAGAATTTTTTCATTTGAAGCTCACTTGACCCCTCAAAATTGGATTCTCCCAAGACTGCTTTTGTGCGTCCAAAAAGTGGCAGAAAGGTCATTTTTAGGGTGTTTTTTAACTTTTTGGTGGACCAGTTCTACGCCAAAAACTTAGCAAATCCATAGGGTGCATGTACTCATCGCTCTGAATCCAAAAATGCAAGCCATTTGTCCATTGGGTGCCCCTAGGAAAAGTGCAGCGCCAGTGGCACTGCTCGTTGAGCAAGATTTTCTATGTGTGGAATTTCCAAAATTTGCAAAAGATAAAATCTCCTCCAAACTTGACCAAAATTGGTGAGCGGCACCATCATCAAGTATACTGATGAGCCAAGGAAGCTTCAGCAAGCAAGATAATCTTATCCTCCTCTTTTTTGCCTTTTAGAGCCCGCCTTAGCCTACCTTTCATCTTTTGACCCTCATGTTGCAAATTTTATTTCGGGTCTTGTAGTGGTAGGTCATGTGCCTGATAATCTGGTTGTCCCTATTGGCCTTCTGCAACAGCTTCTCCAAGTTCAAATTGACTCTTTCAAGCCAAATCTCCCTATCACCCTCAATTTCCCTCTCAATGGGAGTCAAAGTGACAAGTGCCTCTTCCTCTTGCATAGTTTATTTACCCTTGTCACCTTGCCTCTTTATCTTGAGAAGTTCCAGCTCCATGACGACCTGCTTATCACTCAGTTTTTTGTTCTCTTGTTCTAGATATGTGATGACATACTTGGCTCTCTCCAAATTGTCCATCAATGCTTGGAATTGAGCCTCTTTTTCCTATATGATGATGTCCTTTAGTGTTGTTTCATCCTAAGCCTCTAAGTCAATTGTCTCTATGCCATGGTGAATATAATGATGTTCTAGCTCATCATGCTCTATCAAATAAAAGTCTCTTTCTTCCTCCTCATCATCAAGATCTTCCACCTACATCTTTTCTTTCCCTTGGTGCAGTTGTTGCGCCTGTTCCTGCTGTGTTGACGAAGAAGGCAAAGCCCCTTCCACATCCTGTGGAGCAAGCATTTGCCTATGAGTTGATGAAGAAGGCAAGCTCCCTTCCACATTCTATGGAGAGAAAAGTTTCCTATCAGCTGCAAACAGTATTCTTGTGCCCCTCTGGTATGTCATGTAGGTCTCGGGCACCTCAGTAGCTCTAGTCTCTTTGGCATTCTCATTTGTCTTTACCTGAGCACTGCTAGAAGGTCCTCCTGATTCTTGAGACACTGGTGGAGGAATTTGAGGATGCTTGAAGATGTCATGAGCAATGAATGTCTCCCAAGAGATGTTGAGGTGGCTACTCATTTGTTGAGGGTATGACTTCTTTTGAACAATGTGGGCCATCTTTTCAATATTCGTGAACAAGAAATAAGGGAGGCTTAACATCGCCACCCTGGTAAAATGCATGAGAAGCCTTATGTGATAGGTGTATAGTTTGGAGAATCTGCCCTCACAAGTGAAATATTTCATGATGATTTTTATCATGGGGGCATATTGGTCTTCAAAAAACCTAAAAGGAAAAAGCCTTTTTGCTTCATTTATGTACCTTGGTTTGATGTAAGGCTCATGATAGTGTTCATCAAGGTCTTGTGCCTTGTACCGCTTCTCCCCTACATTTGGAATCTTGGTTTCATCCGCAATAATGGAGGGTGAGATTGTGAATGTCATCACAGCAAGAGTCACCCTGTTGTCCCAAACATTGGCTCCAAAGAACTTGGTGAGCTCAGGATGGTGTTGAACTCTCTCCACTTGCTCATAGAACTCATAGCACCCTAGATGCCTGAAACAAGTGACAACCAACTGAGAGGCCTACAATTCTCTGAGGTTTGATGGCTCTTCCCTGATAATTCTGCCTCCCTTGTTATGGTTTTCTCTAATGTCGAGGTCTATCTGTCAAACTGTCACTGTCAGTGTTTTCCTCCTTCTCATAGTCTTTGTCTTCTCTGTTCATGTTTACAAATTTTGAGGCTATGCACTCCTAGAAAATGGATGAAGGGAGCGAGCAAGAGTGATTAGGAATAAGGTAATGGGAGATGACCTTGTGAGCTATTTGGTGGGCTAGGAAATGAATGGGAGGGTATGAATCATGAAAATGAGGGAGAGGGGCTTGGGTCCTTTTTTGAAGTATAGCTTGTGGGATGAAGAATGAAGGGGTATAAAATGTTATGGAGTGATATAGGGGAGGGGTTCAGGGCTTTAGTGATAGGTGATGGGAGAAATATTAGGGGTTAGGGTTTCTAGAGTGTAATTGAGGAAGAATCTAGGGTTTCACTTTTGCCAATGTAAATTACCTTAAAACACTTTAATTACAAATCAATGATGAGGTATATATAGTTAGGACACTTACTTGCTTGAGGGATGAGAGGATGATTTTGGACATTTTTAGGACGCTGGAGGCTCCTTCGGCCCTTGCTGCTCAACGCGAAGTGCCTGCTACAGGTGCGCAATGCCCTCCTAAATGCGCAACACAGTGTTATTTTACATTATTTAAATTGCCCTATGCGCATGCTCGACCTGTATATGCAGTGCTCCAACCTGAATGCACAGAGAGACCTCCACTACCTCAAACACGCAACAACAACCTCCAGAGGTGCAACACCACTTCCCCTTGGCCCAAAACTCACTCAACTTCTCCTCTTTTCTTCACATTTTGACTCCTCCTTTGCCAAATGAGAATGATGAGTTTGAAAATGTAATGTGACACCTTATATAGGAGTAGATTTTGATTTTTCACTATAAAAACGCACTTTCTAATGTTTCTTGACCTTTTTTAGATCTCTGTTTTAATGCCTTTTCTTCATTGTTCCTTTTCAGGTGGATGATGCTCAATTTGAACTGATTTTTGCAGTGGTTTTTTCTCTTGTAGCAAGGAGAGATGCACTGGTGCAACAGGGATCATTTATTACATAAAGTGACTTAAATTACATAAAAAATATAAATTACCTCAAAATACTTTGTTTTCACCTCAAAAACATGTTTTTTGAGGTGAAAATTATATTAGTTAAAAAGATAATTGTACAATGACTATGACTTACTAGCAATCATTGTTGATTTATTTATCATCCTCATCCTCTTGCTGCCCTTTATTTACACCTTTAAATCATTCCTTTGACCTTGGAAATGAAACCCTAAGACCTAATGAAAACATGATTGAATACAACTTGAAGATGGGTCAACAAGTGTACTTTATGAGGGAGAAATTAGATTTTCTAAGGAGAATACAACCATCAGTGGATCAGATTTGACATGACCTAATGCAATGATGTAAAAAGTTCAGTATGGGACCCCTAAAATGAAAATGCAAAGGACAAATTTGATCCTTGATGGAAGTATGCAGATACTGACACTAATAGCTTCTAAAAGCTCCTAAATAAGGAGTTTTAACAAACATGCAAAAAAAGGGAGTGCTCAAATCAAGCTCCCATAAAGCTCTTGAAAAATTCCCAATCTCCCTAAGAAAAGCTCCTAAATAAGGAGATTTTACAAACTTGCAAAAAAAGGGGTGCTCAAATCAAGCTCCCATAAAGGCATTGAAAAATTCCCAATCTCCCTAAAAAACTCCTCACGAAAGGGAACATTTCTAACAAGCTAAGGCTCGCAAGAGTGAGGATACTTCAAGTACAAGCTCCTCAACTTGTAGGAGTAGTAACCATAATATTATGATAAATACATATCAATATTGTTGTATGGGATAATTGAGTGTTGATTCTTGTATAAACATGGCTCGGAGTGATTCCTCCCATAAAGAGTAGTTGATGGTGTCACTCCAGTTTGAGGGTTCTCTATATTCTTGTGTTGTTTATAAAGAGTGCATTTGATATGTATGAAATTAATGATTTATTTTGTAGTCTTTACATATCAATGTTCGTTATAAGTCGGATCAAAGTTATTTCTTACACAAAAAGATGTATATGTTTGTTATTTTTTGAAGGAAAAAAGAGGATAACAACATTCATTATGATTTTTCAAACTTTATGTGCAGAATTTGAAGAAACCAACTATAAATATAAGTTCCACTAAAAAACAAACATTATATATTTAGTTAAGCATGCACATAGTTTTCATATTATATATCTTTTGATAGTGTCTATATTCTCGTCAAACTAGTAGCAATAAATGCAAAAGTGAATGTGGTATTTCATAATTGTTGTCATAATATCCAATTAGAGAGTTATTGGAAAGGTTGTTATAATTTTACATCATCACCTCTATCCCTAGCTACACAAAGAATAATATTGAAAATTAAGTTAATTCTTCAAAAACTTAGTTTTATTTTTGGAAAGATGTATGTTATAGGGAGATCTAATGGACTTAATATTGAAGAATATACAAAATGGACGAAATTAAAATATCTAATAAGTTGGAAAGTGAATATTATCATTCATTTAAGGGATAAATAATCTATATGGTATGACTCACATTTATCACTAGAAATAATTAAAATTCCATATGGAGAATATGAAATAATATAGTTAGATAGATAATTTTATAGCACTATGAAGGGTAGAAAGAGCACTAATTTGTCAATTTTCCATTAAATGACATGTTTGTCCATGCAAATTTTTGCACATCTCAGGAGATATGTGTGCGTTCACGTACCATATATCTATCTATATATATATATATATATTATAATAAATTATATATAATATAATATATATATATATATAATATAATATATATATATATATATATATAATATATATATATATATTATTATATATATATATATATATATATATATATATATATATAGCATGATCTACACAAAGTGAACTAAATTATGCATATTAAAATTTTTTTTTATGCAAAATTGTGTTTTTTATTTTTATTTTTCAAAGTTGGTAAAGTAATATTTCAATTGCATTTTATAGACACATGTGTTCACGTAAGATATTTTTCAAGTATTTACATAAATTCAAAAAACAAGAGCACCCTTTTGAAGAGGAATTGTAAACAAAGATGGTATTTTTTGAAATTTATTTCGTTATGTATATTTTTTGTTATTGATTTTTATTCAACCACTTTGAAACTATCCAAAAAAAAATCGAGCATTATTTTTAAAATAAATTAGATAAAAAGTATCATATGAATTCGAAAATGTCAAAATTGTAGGGCATTGGATAGAGGATTCCTTCATGAATCCAACATGATCAACTCTACCACATAAGGTCATTTGTTTCCTTAAGTATGCTAGGGTACAAAATGGTGTTGCAAAGAAATTTATAGAAGGAGAGATAAAACCTTGTTTTTTAGGACCTCAATAGCTCAATCGAGTGCTTAAAACACTTGATCAAATGCTTGAGATATAAGTTAAAATAACGTTATCGAGGGTTTAAGAAACACTTGATCAAGCCCTTAACGTGGTTAAATAGAGTCTCGATCAAGTTATAGCTCAATCGAGCACAAGGATTTTAATTACAAATAGAGGCTTGATCAAGGGCTTGTTTTGTTAATTTATCAAGCTATCTTTAAGCCCTAAAAAAACTTGAGCGAGGGCTCAAATATTTCTTGATTGAGGTACTTTTTCCCACCCAAAATGTGCCCTCCCATGCCAAAAAGTGAAACCCAGCTTCATGCATAGACCCTTTTAAACAAACATTATTGTATCGATGTTAATTTGGCTAAAATATTGCAAGATTGCACAAAGAATATTCAAGGAATACAAGTTGAGGGGGAGAATGTTCAAAATTTTCAATATTCGAAGATTAAGATGGATAAGTATGTGTTGCAATTAGATTTTAAAGTTGCATATGTGGATGATGCGGATATTGTTTTGGGATATCCTTGGATGGGATTAGTTGATATAGTTATTATTAAAGTGCAAAAGAAAATTTTGAAATTTTGGTACAAGAAAAGGAAAATTACCTTGTAGAATATTTGTCTTTCATTTAATCTTCAAATTCATAGACAAACACATAATATAATTTCCAAATTTGATTTATTGTTATTGAGATATAAGTGAAAAATTACCCCAAAAATACTTACTTGCTTATTTTTCCATATAAATGAAATGAGGGTAGTAATTACAATGCAGAATAGTCCCTTCATCTACCACTAATTGATTGATTAAGGAAATGTGGGATCCAAGGTTTTTCATTTTTCAAGAATGCTCTTTTTCTGCAATTGTCTCTGCAATCTTTCATTGTTCCCTCCTCCACACATTCTTCCTATGGACCTCTACACTCTGCATAATGAAATCCACCTCAACATAACTCCCACCTCCGCACATGCTTCCTCCACATAATGAAAGTCACCTCGACACAACTTTGCGGCTATTCCCACCTCAACCGATCAACGACAACCAAAAATGAGAATAAAAATGACAATTTGTGTGATCACGGAGCAAGAACTTGATACAATGTGAAATATGCACATACACATGTTTTTTCCGAAGAAAAAAGCCAACTTTTTATTAAGCAAAAATAAAAAATTACATACTATGTGCCACTTGCAATCCTGATGCAAGATTGTTCTGCTGAAGAAAACACAAAAATCACAGTCCTTTTTGACTGTTTGTAGAAGGTTCGGATATCTGACATTCCTGTATTATGGTCATATATTTTACTGTTTGTTCTTCCTCCTTAAACGAGTCTTTGAACACTAGACATATATACATTTTTGCAGTTTTGAGGTCTCCTTCAGAGAAAGAAAACAACCTCTTACAAATCTGTTTACAGTTCTTCAGACGTGCTGATATGTTCAGTAAGAAAAAGAAAATATACTTCAGTACTGACAAGTAAAACTGAAAACAAAATAAAACATGAAACAGAGAACGGAAACTGTATTGACGGACATATCCATGACCAAGAAGCGAAAAAAGAGGGGGTGCCGCAATCACTGAGACTGTTTGAAAGGAGGATCTGTCGAACTGATGGACTGCCCCTGCCTATATTCAGTTATTGTCCAGCTTCCCAAAACTTGTTGTACACTAGCCTTAGAAAACCTGTCGGCATCCTCGTTCCTGTCCCTGAATACATGGCATATGATGAAGGAGTTAAAAGATGATTTTAAGCGCTGTATTTTCTCAAGAATAACCTTCAAAATTTGATTTTGACATGCAGCATTTCCGTTGACCCAGTTGATGACGTTCAAAGAGTCACCAAAAATTTGGATTGAGAGAATATTTCGATGAAGAAGCCAACATAGAAGAAGGCGTAATGCAGATATCTCAGCAAAGTTATTTGAGCCTGATCCGAGGCCTACAGAGGCTTTAAGGGAATGATCTTGATTAAGGTGAATACACAGTCCAGCCCCTGCCTTGTTGTTCTGGGAGGCCCCGTCAAAAAAGGCCCAAGGAATACCCTCCTGGATATTAACAGGCTTTGAGAAATTTTGAGGAGGTTTGGGATTGGGAACAGGAATGGCAGAGTAGATAGTTGCACAGTTTAACGCTGTGACTGCGACGGGGGTGTCTTTATCTTGAAACAGGCTCTTATTTCTCGCAATCCACACCCCCCAGAAGTAAATAAGAGGAAGAATTCTCATATTTCCTTCCGGGAAGGTTTGCCACCACCTACTCCAAACCGCTTCCAAAGGTTCATCGCCCAACTAAACCTTGATGTTGAGCAAACTAGATAGCTCCCCCCAAATCTTTTTCGATTCAGCACATGAGATAAAAAGGTGATTAATGGATTCCTCTTCTGTTTTGCACAAAGGGCATCTCCCTGGTCCTACTAGATATCTGGCTCGCAAGGTATCCCAGGTTGGAACTTTTCTTTTTAGCATGCACCAGAGGAAAATCTTAGCTTTTGCAGGTCCTTTAAGCTTCCATATAAGTTTCGACCACCAATCTGGATTGCCCCAACCTTTCTTTTGCATAAGGAAGTTGTATCCATCCTTAGGGGTATATTTGCCTATATCCCCCTGCGCCCATATCAACAGATCTGATTCATTTTTGAGCCTGACATTAGAATGGTGAAGTTCTTGGATGTAAGAACACCATTCATTCTTCCACCTGATATTTAATCCCAGGTCTTCTGCACTCTTCCAAGCCTGTCCCCATATTGAGGATTGACCGATTTTCTCCACCTGGTTTAAAGTATAAATGCCCTTGTGATCAAGATGCCTGAGTAAGCCTGGGGATAGGGCATAAGCTTCATTACAGCCTACCCAGGGATCCCTTCCAATCATGCAATGTCTTCCGTCACCTATCTTCCAGGCCAGCCCTTGTTCAATCACAGAGAAGGCTTCCACCATTGCTTTCCATACAACTGAAACATTCTTTTTCCTCTTTTCCTGGCTTCTGATCCAGTCCTCCAAAGGGACAGGGTCTATGTATTTTCTTCTGACCACTCTGGTCCAAAGATTCTCCGTCGAAATAAGTCTCCAACCAGATTTGGCTGCCAGAGAAAAGCTAAACTCAGGGAGCCTTTTTATTCCCCATCCTCCCCATTCTTTGGGTCTTTCCAGCTTGTCCCAAGCTACCCAGGGAGAGCAGAACTTTCTTTAGCCCCTGCCCATAAGAATTTGCTACAGATCCTCCTGATTTTTTCCATCACACCTTTCAGAACCCATGTTAAAGCTGCCCAGTAGATAGGGATGGCTAGTAGAACTGATTTAATAAAGGTTAATCTGCCTGCTCTGGACAGCCATTTGTGACTCCAGTGAGAAATTCTAGCTTCAATCTTAGCAATGAGCCAGTTCCAGTCCTCTATCTTGTATGCTGATGGTTTTAACCAAAAGCCCAGATATTTGAAAGGGGATTCCAGCTGTTGATGATGGAAGGGGAAAAGATTTAGCACCAAGGATCTTTCCCTTCTGTCAATATTTGCCATAGATACCTGAGATTTCCTATGATTAATCTGCATGCCAGTAGCTTTCAGAAACATATCAATTATGCTTTTAATCTCCTTAATTTCATTGATAGATCCATTAGTGAAAAGCAAAATATCATCGACAAAGAGGAGGTGGGTAATGAAAATATTAATTGCTACCTCAATACCTTTTACCTTCTCCTCTCTTCTGGCTTTATGAATCAACCTGCTTAAGCCCTCTGACACAAGAAGAAAAAGAAGAGGAGATAAGGGGCATCCTTGCCTTAATCCTCTTTGGCTTTTGAAAAAAGGGGAGGCAACTCCATTAATAAGGATCGCATAGCTGACGTTGGAGATACAGCCCATTATCCAACTGATGAAAGAATAGTTGAAGCCCAAGTGAGTTAGCAGCATCCGAAGATAAATCCAGTTTATTCGGTCATAGGCTTTAGATAGATCAATTTTGAAAACCACCCCTTTCTTTTTCTGCTGCCTGACACTGTGAATGACTTCCTGGGCTACTCCTATGGCCTCATGGATTTGTCTCCCATCCAAAAACCCGAATTGTTCCATTGAGATATTCCTTGACAGAATGGGAAAAATTCTTAAAGCTATCACCTTTGCAATAATTTTGTATATGCAGTTGCATAAGGATATCGGCCTGAAGTCTTCAAAGGTCTCCAATCATCCTTTTTAGGAATGAGAGCTATGAATGTTGAATTGAAGGGCCTGTAAACTTCTCCTTTCTGTCTTGATTCTTCAACTACATTAGTTATTTCAGAACCTATTTGATCAAAGAAAAAGAGGAAGAGTTCAATAGTCCACCCGTCTGGTCCAGGGCTTTTTTCTTTAGCCATGAGTTTCATAGCTGCTTCAACTTCATCCTTGGTAACAGGGGCTGATAAATCCTCTGCTTCATCCTCTTCAACAAATCTTGGAAAACATTGAACAGTTCTAATAACCTCAGCTATTGTGGCTTCTCCCGAATCTGAGAAAAGACTCTGGAAGTGTCTCTGTCCAAGACCGGAGAGGCCTGAGAAAGTATTTACCTCCCTACCTTCTTCATCTTTAAGGCTCCAGATGGTGTTAACAGATTTTCTCCCTTTTGCAAAGTTATGAAAAAAGCTGGTATTCTCGTCACCTGCTTTCAACCATATAGCCCTGCTCTTGAGTCTCCATTCTTCCTCCTTATACAAAAGAATTTTGTTCTGAAGCTTCTCCAATTGAAGGATTTTATCCTTGGAGGCCTGCGAGATATAACCGTCCTCCTCGGTGCTTTCCAGAATTTTCAACTCCTCCCTGATTCTGTTTAATTCTTCATTCTGTTTGGACTTCCTATCCTTTGCCCAGGAAATAGTTGCCTTCTTCAGTCTCTTGAGATTCTCCATGAATAAGAAACTTTTGACCTCCCTTGCATCCCTGTCCGGATGAATCCATGTTTCCACAAAAAGATTTTTAAAGGAGGGATCTTGAAGCCAGGAAGAGTTAAATTTAAAGGGGGGAGGAGGTTTAGGGGGAGGGAAGGAGATATCAAGGAAAATAGGGAAATGATCAGAGTTGCCAATTTCCTCCACCCATTGCTTGAAAATAGGAACCTTTAAGATTAAACCTTCAGAGAGGAGGAACCGGTCCAATCTTTTTGCAATTCGATCCTCCCCAGTCCTTCTATTCCTCCAGGTTGGTTTCAATTTAGAAGGGGAAGGGTATATAAGATTGTTATCCAAGAGAAGATTGAGGAAGAAGTCCGACAGGGGGTCTTCCCTTGCTGAAGGACCCCATGCTTCTGCACACCCTATTGAAAAATTTAAATCACCTCCCACAATCAATAGGGGCGATTTTATCAAAGATTTGTTCAGCAAATCATTCCAGAAAGACTCTCTACCTTAACAGGGGCCATAAATATTAATAATCAGAAAGGGAAGGGAAAAATCTGGGGAAATGATCTCCATACCCATTACTTGTTTCAACCCCCATAGGTTCATGACCTTAATTCTTCCTTCTTTGTAGCCTATCGCCAACCCCCCCGAATGGCCTGATGAGTCGATTGCTATGAATTTCCAACCTGGGAGGAGGGAGTTTAACATATTTTCCACTTCTGACCCTTTTCCCAAAGTTTCTTGAAGGAAGATAATGTCAGATTTTGAGGAAAGGAGCCAATCTCTAAGGGCCAGTTTTTTAGGTTTGCTGGCCAAACCTCTGCAATTCCATGAAGACAGGATCATTTGATTACTGAGCTGGGGTTTTGCACCGCTCTAAGTACCCCAGGAATTGAGTATTGTTTCCCATCAGCTACATCCAACTTCGCTTTTAGCTTTGCCTTCGATAGGTCCGAAATTCTACCCCTCTTGTTTTTTGGTAAGCATTGGGAGGCCATAACCCCTAAACCACCTACAGAAACGGATGACCTGGGCTTCCCAGCCATTGATCTGAGATTATAGGGGCATGGAGTCTGAGGGACCGGATGACCAAGAGGAGGCCACTTATCATCACTATTTAAATCTAGGGAAGGCATGGCAGCCGAAAGGGTGTCGATGTCAGGGGTGCCCGCAAGATGATCAATGATTTTGTTTAAACCTTTATTCGGAGAAGAAAGAAGAGAAGGAGAATTTTGATGGTTATCAGATATATGCCCTGGAGAAAGATAAGAGGAAGGAGGAGGATCTGGACACTTTCCCTTCTCAGGTACTGAGGCATCAGGCTGATCACCACTTGTTGCTTTTGCAATCTCCTCCTTAGAATCCTCCAGTTGTGCTTCTGGGTCCTTGACCGCTTCATGGGGCTGAGAATCCACTGGTACTTCTGCGTTCTGCCCCCCCTCCGTCTCCATGTCTTCAGCATTCTGCTCTGCCATGCCTTTTTCCACTTGAGACACGGGTCCCTGCCTGAAAACTAGTTGGCTTGGAAAAGGGGTCCTCCGAAAACGCCTTCTTCTTCTGGCCTGCGTGCAATCCTTGGCAAGGTGGCCATATTCATGGCATAGATGGCATCGGAAAGGAAGATGCTCATAATCCAATATCTGTTCGAACACATAATCTTTGTATTGGAGATTGATTTTTTGTGCAAGACCGTTGCTGGGATTAAGACTCACCAGAATGCGTGCCATCGCTCTATCTTTGGTCTACAAGAATGACATATCTGCCTCCAAGAAAGTTCCCAATCTGTTACCGATGGATTTGAAAACTGCTTCGGTCTAAAGGAACGTCGAAAGACCCGGGGCCCTTACCCAAACCGGGAAAACATCGGTTTTTTCTTTGAAAGCATCAAACAAGGGACTCCACTTTTTCAACAGGACTGGAATATTCTCGATAATCCAATTCCTGCCGAGCACCCACTCCGCTGCCTCCTTGTCCTCGAACTTGAGCATAAACCAACCCTTAGCTAAAGCTAAGGCTTCAAACCCCAGGGGTCTGTCACGGACAAAATGATGTTCTCCCCATGTCTGCAAGAAGCCTGACGAAAACTTCTTACCTCTTGCCCTGCCTACCAGTGTGCACTCTGCCATTACTAGGGTTTCATCGATAGAGACCTCCATGCCAAGGATCAGGTTGCCCTCCAACTCCTGGGATCCAATCAGCCTTTGGGTTTTCCTTTTTCCCCCTTTTTTCCCAGAACCCTCAGCTGAAACCCTAGCTTCCTCAAAAGGACCAGTCCATTCTGGTTCCTCCAAGGGTGGAACCGATTGATTCTCTACCTCTGGAAAAGACTGATAAGGCCCAGTGTTATCAGGTAAAGGGATATCTGCTTTGAAACTCCCATCCGGCGGTACATTGTAGCCTTCCGGCTCTCCCTCGAGGCTGCCAACTTGGCCGTTGCGCCCTCCTGCATCGTTTTCATTTAAAAGATAAGGGTTTCTCGGCAGAGAGACCCTAGATAGTGAAGAAACCCTTTCAGAACCCCTGTTTCTGCCTGACCCAGAAGCAAGCCCTAAATTTACCACATCCTCAATGCCTCCTGAGAGAAGAAATCTTCCCGGCCCTACTTTGCCCTTAGAACTGGGAGATTGACCCGCTGAGAACACTCTACCCGCTGCTTCTTCACTGGCTGGCTGCTTTTGGAGTACTTGTCTGCGAGCCTGAATGGAAAAACTGTCATGGACCTTACCGGTTTGCTGTGACAAAACCTTATTTCCTTGCGAAACCGGGATTAACTTGGAGTATTCAAACCCCCCGAAATACCGCTCCACATTTTGTACTGTCGGTTCCTTCCACGAAACAGAAAGAATGTCTTCCAATTCCGGGTCCAAGTCGACCGATTCGTTGGGGCTTACCATGGTTACGGGAGCCGTTCCGAGATAACCGCCTGAAACAGTGCTAGATGCCAGCAAAACCTTGTCCTTACTCTGGTAAAACGGGAAAAGCGGAATTAACCTTTACGATTGCTGATGGAGGGGTAATACCCGTCTTACTGCGAAAACACTTTCGAACAACCTCCAGTTGCCAGTCAAAACAAATAAACCTTTTCCTGCTCCTGCTGCTACACACAGACAACGGCATCTCGTTCCCTACCTGTGCCCTGTGCGAGGTTCCGCCCGTAACCCTAGCTCTGCACATACACATGTTACCCACACAATTTCTCCATTTCATACTACTCAAATGCAAATGGGATGCCATGAGATTTTATATTACATTGCGAAGTGTGGAGAGATTTCATAGTCCAGAGTTTTCCCTACACTCCACACAATGATAAAGCTTCCACACAATTCATACATGCTATGTTTGTTCTTGCTATTGAATATTGACTTGTTGACTGCTACTAATAATTTCCCAATTTTGTTGTTATTGAGAGTAATTTGATTGATGTAAAGACTATTTAGAGTGTTTGTGGAGGACGTCAATTGTTTTTTAATTGGTCTTAAAATTATTGCTGAGTCCACAATTCATTTCCAGTTATGTGAGTTCAATGTTTCAAAGCTATAAAGTCCTCAAATATTCATGGTCCAATTACAAATAAAAATAATAGTAGCCAACAGTCAATTTTGTAGCATGAACAAGTAAAATGTGTATGAATTGTGTGGAGTGTGGAGAAAACATTGCATAATGAAATCTCTCCTCAATTCACATACAACAATGAGATGTTGTGGAGGACATCAAAATTTGTTTAATTGGTCATACAATTATTGCTGAGTCAACAACTTCTTTCCAGTTACGCGAGTTCAATATTTCAAAGTTATAAAGTCTTTAGATATTCATGTTCCAATTACAAATAACAATAATAGTAGCTGGCAGTTAATGTTGTAATATAAATAAAAAAATCATGTGTGAATTGTGTGGAAGCTTTACCTTTGTGTGGAGTTCAGAGAAAACTCGGCACAATGAAAGCTCTTCATACTTCAAAAATGAAGGAGAGGTGCTATTGATGATGCAGATGATTGGAAATCTAAATTGCTCAAATTCACAATAGCATAATCGTCATATGTACATTTGTGTCCATCAAATGATTGATTGATTGATTGTTTGATTGAATATATGCATCTATGTTAATTTTGAAAATATACATTAATATTAATATTTTAGTACTTTCAAAAACATGTATTTAGTTTTAATATTTTAAATTTTAAATATATATGGAAACTGATATATAATATAAGATAAGAGGGCGGACTGGCGATTAAGGTTTAGGGTTCAACATAGAGAGCGATAGAGGGTAATAGGCACCCATGGAGGCACAAGGAGGAGGGAGCTCCACTCCCTCCTACAGCAATGTGGTTTCAAACAGAGGAAGAGCAGGGAATAAAAATTAGACTCCACAACCCTTGGAGGTCAAGACAAAAAACACTAAAACTCAGAAGGCGGAAGGCAGCAAAACCTATGCAGAACAAGGGACCCACGAAGAAGACCGACAGGAGAAGATAGCAGAAGATAGAGGTTAGGGAACAGAGAACAGAAACAATATGGGGCCCTGTAAACCCAAGACCATTACCAAACCACGAGTTATTTTGAATGATCCAGCTCTGCAAGAGCACAGGGCTCACATGGCAAACTATGCCATTATATGTAAATTTATGGGAATCTGGCCGTCAGAGAAGGTGTTGTAGACCTGGATAAAATACAACTTGAAACCAAAGGGGCCGTTAAAAATACATCTTAGATAAAAGGTTTTTTTTACAGTGGTATTCATGAACATGGAGGACAGAGACAGGATTTTTTAAGGAGGACCATACTTCTTTGCAGTTGTCGGTCTCTATATGCGACCATGGACGATGAACTTTGTGCCAGAATGTGAAAACTTCACTTCGGTTCCGGTATGGATTAGATGCTACTCCTTACCTTTAGACTATTGGATGTCAGTCTTTAAAAGCTATAGGCAATAAATTAGGTCATTTCTTAAAAATTTCGAAGGCAACCCTATAAGGAAAATATGCCTCCGGTGCTCATATATGTGTGGAGATGGACCTATTAGGAGCCCTTCCACATGAGGTCATTCTAGAAGTCTATGACGAGGAATGGGTTCAAACAGTTGAATATGAACATATCCCATTCAGATGTCACAAATGTCATGAGCATGGGCATCTATCTAGAGAGTGTCGTCTTAATAGAAGGGAAGAACACCTAAACACCAGCAAAGGGAGAGATCAGAAAGGTTTCACCAAAGTAGGAGGAAAAGGAAAAGGAGTGGGAAGGAAGAAACAAAAGATCCCTACTGAGAAGGATAATAGAACAAGAAGTCACAACAGTTTTGAGATCTTAGAAGAAGAAGATGTCGAGGGAGGTGATCAAAAGAGAACAAAAAATCAAACAGCAATGGGAAAGAGAAAGAGACCAGCATGGAGTTCACACAAGAATAGAATGATCAAGGAAAGGACCCTTTGAGTAACATTGAAATAGAAAAATACCAGGAAATGACTCAAAGTGAATGTGGCATAGAGGACCAAGACTTACAGGAGATATTAGAAAGGGAGAACCTAGAGCTGGAAAAGTTTCTAGAACAAGGAGGAAACCTGGGAATAAATTCCATGCCTCAGGAGGATGTTGACAAGGTACAATAGATATTTCTTTACAAGTCACATCAAATAGCTACAAGAGTCAAAAGAGGACATGATAACCAGGATACTAAAGGGACTTCCTCAATAGGATTAATAACATGCAATTTAACAAAAAACCCAGGCAACAGGAGGGGAAGAAAAAGACAGAAAGAACTACTGCCGGAGTATGGAAAACTCTTGATTGATTCAAGAAGGATGAAAGACCTATCCAGTTACTCCTTTAAAACCCCACCTCAAAGAAGATCACAACCTGGAACATTAGAGGACTAGGGATTAGAAGAAAACAAAGGAATCTAGGTAACAGGATCAAAGAGGAAAAACCTGACATAGTATTCATACAGGAAACAAATGCTTAGTGGAGAAGATTAGAGAAAAACATAGTAGATGGTTAAATAGATATGAATACCTTGAAGTTAAGGCAAACAAATCTGTTGGTGGCATTCTCACGATATGGGATCCACAAAAATTTGGTGTGATTGATGCGGAGGCATCCAAACATCACCTCTCATTGATTTTCCAACTGGTGGGTGATAGGCAATGTTACATGATCACAAATGTCTATGGTCCTTAGCCAAAGGAGGACAAAATTCGACTACTCACAATACTGGAGGATATGAAGAAGAGATACCCAGCTCTACATTGGATTCTAGGAGGTGATTTTAACATGACTAAATCACTCATGGAGAAGAAAGGAGGAACTAGAACACTTAACAAGGATTCAGTTGCATTCCAGAACTTCATCACCAATATGAAATTGGTTGATATGGAAACTGGCAATGGAGTCTTCACTTGGAATAACAAAAGGGGTGGCCCTACCCAAGTAGCCTCAAAATTAGATAGATTTCTTATTTCAGAGGAACTTCTTCTCATGGGAAGTAGCCTGAATGTGCTCATCCTACCTTTTGGAGGTTCAGATCACTGGCCTATTCAATTGGAAGCTTCTCTTTTTGGTAAACTGAGGAACTCCCCCATCAGGTTTGAGAACGCTTGGCTCACACATTTAGATTTCCTCACAGACATTTAAAAATGGTGGAAGGAAGAGCCACACCTTCAAGGTACAAAGATGTTCCTTCTACATAGCAGGCTCATACACATTAAAGGTAGACTCAAAGAGTGGAACAAAAAGGAATTTGACAATATCTTCAAAGCTAAAGGAAATGTGGAACAAAAACTTAAGGAAATAAACCAAATTATTATCAGAGAAGGCTTTATAGATGAAAGGAAAGAGATGGCAGAGTCACTCCAACATGAATGGGATAACAAATGTCTACAAGAGGAAATATTCTGGAGACAGTAATCCAGAGAACAATGGATTAAGGAAGGGGATGGAAACACCAAATTCTTTCATAGATCCACCATAGCTCACAGAAACAACAACAGAAAGAAAGAAACACTCATGAAGAGATGGAAGAGGTTCTCGTCCAACATTTTCAGAGAATTGCAGAGGAAATCTCGAAAGATAGATATCAGTTTACCAAAAGATTTACTCAATACATTCCAAAATTGGTTTCTAGAGAAGACAATCACAATATCAACAGACCATTAACAGAGGAAGAGATTGAGGAAGTCATTACAGAGATGCAGAATGGGAAAGCACCAGGCCTGGATGGCTTTAATGTGGACTTTTTCAAAACATGTTGGAGGATAGTAAAACAGGATATTCTGGAGGTAGTGGAAGACTCTTGAAGATTTAAGATAGTCTTAAGGGCACTCAATGAATCCTTCAGAGCCTTAATCCCCAAACAGGAAAAGGCTACCTCTTCAAACAGATTTCGACCTATAGCATTATGCAATGTGGTATACAAAATAATATCCAAAGTAATTACCAATCGTCTCAAACTACTCCTCCCTACCCTTATGTCAGAGGAGGAAATGGGCTATGTAGAAGGAAGATAAATTCTTAATAACATAATTCAAGAACATGAAGTGGTTCACTCACTCAGTACCAATAAACAAGCAGGGATGATAATTCAGCTGGACATAGCTAAGGCCTATGACAAACTCAGCTGGTCGTACATAAGAGCAATTCTAAAAGACTATGGCTTTGATTACATTTGGATTAAATGGGTCATGGCGCTAGTTATCTCTGCCAACTGTTTAATTCTTCTCAATGGATATCCCTCCAAAACCTTCAAGCCTACTAGAGGTCTCAGGAAAGGTGATCCTCTTTCTCCTTTCCTTTTCATTCTAATGATGGAAGGGTTAGGGAGATAAATTATGGCTGCTAAGGGGGGAGGGAGAATTCAGGGTTTGAGACTCACTCAAGATGGTGACACGGTGACACATCAAAAATTTGTGGATGATACTATGTTTCAAGGCACACCCACAGTCAAGGAAGCCAAATTATTTAAGCAGATTCTGAGGGACTTTTCCATGGCAGCAAGCACAGAGGTAAGTCTTACTAAATCAAAGATTTTCTTTTTCAATACAGATATTTTGATTCAAATAAATTTGTCCAAAATTTTGGGCTTTCAAAGAGAGTCTTTGCCCGCAAAGTACCTGGGAGTTCCCCTCACTGACAAACCATTACACAAGGAAACTTGGGGGCCTGTTCTGAATAAGCTAAAAGATAAGATTAGCAAATGGACAAATAGAGCTCTAAATCTTGCAGGCAGACTGATCCTAACTAAGGCTATCCTCCAAAGTATCCCAATCTATATGCTCTTAGCCATTCCGACACCAAATGGTGTAATTACGAATATAATAAACATTCAAAGAGACTTTCTCTGGGGGAAAGGTGAAGAAAAGAAGAAATGTGCTCTAGTGGCATGGGATAGTGTATTCAAACCCAGGAGTACTTAACAGAGTTCTAGGAGCCAAAATCTGGTGGAGATGGATAAAGGAAACTCAAGCCCCTTGGACAAAGCTTTGGAAGCAAAAGTATGCAAGAGATTGGCAGGAAAAGAACCTCATAAGAATGTCAAGATAGGTAAAAGGACCATCAATTTGGAATAGGGCTTGGGAGAACAGGGCCCTAGTCCAAAATCATAGTTTCTAGGAGATCAGAAATGGAAAACTAGCCTGGTTCTGGGAGGATAATTGGCAGCAGGAGGACAATCTCCATAGTGAAGAATTAGCAAACATTCACACAGACACCATCAACAAAGGATTAAGAAGGGTAAGTGACTATTGGGATCAAACAAGGAACAATGGGAAATGGAGAATTTGGAAACTTCTAGATTACAATGAAAGGGGCATGATGCATACTCAAGCTATAGCCGTTAATGGTCTTTTGGAAAAGAGGCAAATCCTAACCTCAATCTTGGAAGACCAACTAAGATGGGGAAGAACAAGGCCAACCTCTTCACCCTTAACAAGGCCAAAAGGATAGAAACAGGGTTTAACTTTCCAAACACTGATAAGACGTGGAAAGAACTCTGGGATAATCATCATTGGATGAAAGTCAAACTATTCAAGTGGCTGGTTCAATAGGGCAAGATTCTGACATGGGATAACCTAAGAAAAGGCGGCTTTGTTGGCCCCTCAAGATGTCACCTATGTGGGCAAGAGGAAGAAACCACTAATCATCTACTGAATAGATGCTCTTTCACTACAATACTTTGGAATTGGGTTGGAGATGTCTTCGAGTAGATAGACAGACAGGTAAATGACATCATTGCTACATTGAAAAACTGGCAATTTTTTTTTCGGATAATGAGACAATAACGTCCGCCTGGGAGCTGACCCCAGGGTTCTTAATATGGAATGTTTGGAAGGAGTGCAACAACAAGATTTTGAAGGACAAGACGAGCTCGATGAGAAGCATCTAGAGCTAATCAAAGAGTCTGTTCATATCCTGGGAGGTGTTGATATCGAAAAACCCATTGGACAAAGAGAGGCCAAAATCTTGGAAAAGTTAGAGCTCAAGGTTCATCTCCCTCATTTTTCTAAGCAGATCAACAAGAAGAACTCAACAGATAAGGATTTCTTGCACCCTCCTCCTCATGGTTTTTTAAACTTTAACATCGATGGGGCTTCAAAAGGAAATCCGGGAGAAGCAGGTTATGGAGGGGTCATGAGGGATGAGGAAGGAAATATATAGGTCATCTTCCACAGTTATCTAGGAAAAGCAACCAACAATATGGCTGAGCTCATGGCGATGGAATTGGGCTTGGAAATACTGCTCAAGTACAACATTCACAATGTCATCATAGAGGCCGACTCAGAATTAGTCATTAATTCGGTGAAGAGGATCAATACTAGTGCTGCACCTGAGAAAATCTCAGGACACTGGCGGCTTCTGCAAGTCTACCAAAGAGTCCAATCACACCTAAGAGTTCTGAGAACTCTTAGGTTGGTGCATGTTCACAGGGAAGCCAATAAAGTGGTAGATTGGCTTGCCAATGAGGGAGTTCGAAACAAGCATATCGACTTATGCTAAAAGTGGGAGGAGGTATCGGACGGTAGGATGATGGAGGAACGCTCTTCCCGGGCCCTCAGTGACAGACAGAAGTATCAGAATCTTACTCCATGTCAACGATGAAAAAGTTCACCTCGGGTAGTTTATTAAAGGAAAGGCACGGATGGTTCTATAAAGGGGCTTCTAGAAAAAAAGGTAGCAATCGAGACAGTAGATTTTTGCTCACAGGAGAAGGGATTACATGTACGCAAAGTCCACTCATAATGCATTCTAGGCAGGAGGCCACCCTTCCAGCTATGTCTTCCTCATGCAATGCGGGGAAGGCCATAGGAAGAAATTACCAGGGGAAAACACTACTCAAGATGTCCTCGGATGACAAGAGATGTCATTTAGCTAGTGGGGCGGGGAAGGGGATGAACAGGGATAACTGCCTTCATCGCTAGGTAAGCAGCGAGCGGATGTGCAGTCTGATTGGTTCTGTGGTTGTCAGATCCGGAGGAGGAAGATCAACAAGAAACATTTGGCATGCTAGTTGGTGGGCCTGAAAGGATAAAACCACTAATTTTTTACCACCTTCATCGGGTGCCATCCATACCAAAGGCGGTTTTTATGAAAAGCTAGCAATTCCACTCAGGAAGCACCACGTGGCGGAGGAATGAAAAAGCAAACCGCCTTCATTGCGTAGTAAACAGCGGGCTTTTAAGTCGTGCAATATGGACACCAGCCGTTGGATCAAAATGAAGAGATGAATTGTCAGTGTTGATCATGCAGCTTCGCCTCCGTGCGGGTTGATTTTTGACTACCAATTTGTTAGGATTGAAATCAATTGTGGGTTCGGGAAGTGGACTTTGATTCCACTTGCCTACTTTTGGTTCCAGAGCTATCTTGTCATTGTTTCTGTTTATTTCTTGGAGGGTTGTTTGGGTAATTTGAGTATTTTCTCTCTCCCTTTGTGGGAGTTTGCGCCTCTGTGCATTTGATGTAACTTATGTAAATCATTCTTTTTCCTAAGATAATAGAAGGACTATCTCTTGCTTTAGCAAAAAAGATATATTATATAAAATAAGAAAATTAGACTTAATTTTCATGTGTTAATTTAAAATTTAATGTTTCAAATAAAGAATGTGGTACTTTGTAATAATGTGTTTTTCTTTGGATGTTTTTAATTATAATGTGTTTTAACGGTTTTGGAGTTAATACACCTGCAATTTGTCTTGCCTCATTTATTTTTATGGCTATACTTGTGTAATTAATAAATTGTCCAGAGTGCAAAGCAACACAATGACAACTTGAAAGCTTCCTCCACACAATGGATTCCTTCGTAGTCTAGTACATATTCATTTGTATTAACTTTTAAAATATATGTTAATATTAATATTTTAATGTTTTGAAAGTCATGCTTTTAGTTATTATATTTTAATGCTTTGAAATAATATCATATTGTGTAGTAATGATTTTTAAATTTGATGCAATATGAATTTCAATTGAAAAATTAATATATAGATAGTTTAAATTTTAAATATATATCAAAATCAATATATAAGATAACAAGATTTAATTTTGATATGTTAATTTAAATGTTAATCCTTTCAAATAATATTTTTCTTTGGATCTTTTAATTGTAATGCGGTTTACTTCTTTTGGATGTAGTACATGTGTAATTATTATGGTTATCTTTTTGTAATTAGGAACACTTCATTTTTTATTATTAATAGATTATGTTGAGTGCATAGATCCGCACAATGAAAGCTTCTTCCACAGTCCTGCAGAAGACCAATGGTTATTTTATTATTAATAGATTGTGCAGAGTGCAGAGGTCATGATAGTGAAATTTTGAAAACTTCTTCTGCACAATAGACTTCATTCACAATCCTTCACATATGATTTTTTGTTAATTTGAAATATACATTAATATTAATATTTTAATGCTTCAAACATCATCGATTAAGATTTTATATCTTAATGTTTGAAATAATGCCATATGTAATAATGTTTTTTAATTTTGATGCAATGTGAATTTTAATTGAATTTTTTTTTATATCTTAATGTTTGAAATAATGCCATCTCTATTAATTGTTTTTTATTTTGATGCAATGTGAATTTCGATTGAAAAATTTAATATCCTAAGGTTTATAATAATGTCATATGTAAATTTTTATTTTTTAATTTTGATGCAATATAAATTTTAATTGAAAAATTAATATATAGATTAGTTTAAATTCTAAATATATATCAAAATTAATATATAAGATAATTAGATTTAATTTAGATACGCTAATTTAAATTTTAATGCTTTCAAATAATGAATGTGGTGGTTTGTAATAATGTGTTTTTCTTTGATGATTTAATTGGAATGCATTTTAACTCTTCTGGTGTTAGAAAACGTGTAATTTGGCTTGACCCATTTATTATTATGATTATATCTGTGTAATTAGGCTAACTTCATTTCTATTATTAATAGATTGTGCGGAGTGTGGCGGCCCACACAATGAAAGCTTGAAAGTTTCCTCCACATAATAGACTTTAGAGAGAGTCCTGCACATATGCATGTGTTATATTTGAAAATACATGTACCATATATTTTAATGATTTGAAATCATGCTGCTAGTTTTGACATTTTAAAGCTTTGAAATAATGCCATACTATGTAATAATGTTTTTTAATTTTAATGCAATGTGAATTTTAATTGAAATTTTAATATATAGATTAGTTTAAATTTTAAATATATATTGAAATTAATATATAAACAAATCATATTTTATTTTGATACATTAATTTAAATTTTAATGCTTTCAAATAATATTTTTTTTGGATCTTTTAATTGTAATATGTTTTAACTCTTTTTTGTTAGTACGCATGTGATTTGACTAGTCTCATTTATTATAATGGTTATCTCTATATAATTATACACACTTCATTTTTTTATTATTAATAGATTGTGCGAAGTGCGGAAGTCTACAAAATGAAAGCTTGAAATCTTTCTTTGCAGTGCCGCACAAGACTGGTGGTTACTTTATTATTAATAGATTATGCAGAGTGCGAAGGTCCGCACAATGAAAGCTTGAAAGTTTTCTCCGCATAATTGGCTCACTCCATAGTCGCGCACATATGCATTTGTGTTAATTTTGAAAATGTACGTTAATACTAATATTGTAATGCTTTGAAAATAATGCTTTTAGATTTGATATTTTAATGCTTTGAAACATTGTTATATTGTATAATAATGTTTTTTAATTTTTATGCAATGCAAATTTTAATTGAAGAAGTAATATATAGATTAGTTTAAATTCTAAATATATATAGAAATTGATATATAAGTGTTGTACTATGAAGCAACCCCTCCATTTATGTATAATAATAGCTAATGTTAGACATATAAATGGGGACCCTTTTTACTTTTATTTTTAGTCCTTAGAAAATAAATCCTAACTCTAAGAAATTGCCTTGAAAAAACTCTTAGAACCACCCAAGTTTAAGGATCCCCATCGCAAATCACAAATCACATTTTTCCATGTGATGATCATAAAACACCTTAAGAAAATTGCTATATGAGATCAAACCTCCCATTGCGACACACCGAGCAAAACTCCTTAAGAAATCACAAATCGTAGTTCATGAAAGTTGCAAGTAAAAAGACTTTCAACAAGGTCATTTCCCAACGATTTGCGAAATGCGATATTGCGATATCCGCAATCACAGTTCACATCATGAATAGGTAACACTATATAAAATTGTTTTAAAAACTGCAATGCATGAATCAGGCAACACGCGTGGGAAGTAACTATGTTTTAAATATAGTAATAAATGGTTTGACACTGTAATTAATATTTAGCGGCCCGAGGAGAGGTGATGATTTAGCAAGTTATGGCTAGTTAATGTTGAATATCTCATTTGGAATCTTCCCACAATTCAAAGTCTTTTCACAAAGCTTTCAACCTTAATTTCCCAATATTGTTTGTGTTGATATATATCATCCATTTCAAGCAAACTACAAAATATATGTCATTGTAGAAGGTGATACAGAAATAGAAAAAACTAAGCATTGTAGATTCTGAGCTTACAGAAATGTCTACTATATTCTCTGATATGGTCTGTAGCAGTGATGGAGGTGCAACAGCTTGGGAGGTGATATAAAATAGGCTTGAGGACGAGCATCCCAAGATTATTGTCACAAGAGCAACAACTGACTCAATAAAACCTTAAGGAGTCCAATTCAAGGATGCTGCCTGTTCTTTCTTTCATAGGATAGGAGCGAGACCTAGAATCCTCCCATACACTAATATGATCAGGTGGGTGGTGGAAAACCTCACCATTGAAGATATGCAATTTAAGAATTTGAGAATGGAACTCATGGGGTCATTCAGAGTAGAGGACCTGAAGTAAATGTACCATATACCTAACCCTCAGGATTTATATGATAGAACATATGTGTCCAACTTTGCGAAGAAGAATGAAGAGCTTGGCAAGATGATTCGAGGCTGGAGAGTATTGGAGAATAAGTTCAAATTCGATAAATCGGGTATGTATCCTATAGCCTTTTTGGCTAATCCCTACAACTATGAAGCTGCTACGTTATGTAGACTATACAGGTTACCTAATAATGCTAAGTTTTCCATAGAATGGATCCCTTTGGTTGATGCCTGTGTTAATTCCCACATCATGAATTGGGCCACCATCCTATCTGATAACCTAGCCACTATCATCACTGAATATCGACAGAAGATATCCTCCTCTCCAGAGAACCTTCCTCCATTCTATTTTAGTCCCTGCATTATGGATGCCATCTGTTTCTACACTAAATTTCCAAGAATGGGTTGGAAATGGACCTTGCAGGACCCCTACCCTATCCATCTCAGCCATAAGAAAATTTGGGAATCCCATTATGTGCCCCATTTCTATAAAATATGTCATGCCGTTATTTTTCCACTGTATCAATTGATTTTCAATAAGAAAACCCCCAGGTTTTCCCAAGAAGCCGCTACATACCTTTTGGCTGTCGGATTTTTTTTTTTTTTAAAGAATGGTTCACCTACATTAGGTTCTTTAGTAGCACAATAGACCCATGTGTCCTCCCTCTATATGTTTTTGATAAATTGTTAACAAAAGAAATAGACCACCAAACCATGGGAAAAGGCCTGACTAAGGTTCTCTAAGAAAGCAAGAAGTTGTTATGGCCATGTTTTCCTCTTAGGTGTTGTTCTTTCTCCTTACTAAATTTTAATCATGCTACAAAGGAATCAATAAGCATAGAAGGTCTCAGGCTCCATACTTTCCCAAAAGGTAGTTTGATCCAGACAAGATAGCAGACAAAATCATCACTTCGGTAAAGATCAATCCTTATAACCATGAAACTAATAATTTTGAGAACCTTTTACATTTGACTCAATCCTTTTAACAAGCATTCGAATGGGCAAGCAAAAATCTGAGTCCTAGAGATTTTGAGAGCTTTCAGGATTTCAAGAACAAAAGGAACAAGGTTATCCCACTACATTTGTTGAAAATTGAGGACAAACTTACACCCATTGTGACTGTTGATAGCGAGGAACCTGATTCTCGCAGTCTCATGTAGATATAGGGAAAGCACTGAACACACAGAGGGCACAAGACATCGAGACTATTGCATAATCTAGTAGGAAATCAGTCGAAAAGCAGGGTATGAGTACACCACCCAAATAAATTGTTTTAGAGATCAAAGGTATCTGTCTAAAATAGGAGTGGGATAAATTCAATAAGAAATTACAAGACACTCCCAAGAACATAGATGCCCAGGAAACTACGGAGTATCAAAATCCTCTACATGTTCAGAAGAATACAGACTCTGAACCGAAGGACGAGCAAGTGACGACATCTCAACAAAATGAAATCATCCCCGCTTTGCTCACATCAGAAATTATCTATAAGGTGACTGAAATCCCTTCTCTTGACATATTCTACAGTCCACTATACAAGGTTGTAGTAAGGAGATAGAGGAAAAGGAGAAGGATTGAAAAACCTAAACTCTCGCCTGGGAATGAGCAAATGGACATAGTTTGGAAGGACGTCCTTTCCAACCCAGCTGAAAAATTGATGAGATTGTCACAGTATATAGGGGCATATGCAAGTGCTAACATCGACAAGGCTACCAAAATATCCCTTTTGTTGAAATAAAAAGAAGAAAATATTTCACAGCTCGAGCAACAACTCAAAATAGAAAGGGCAAGTGTAAACAAGCAGGCGATTGAGCAGCTGGCCCAATTGCAACATAGCGTGGAGGTATTGAAAATAAGCCACGAGACAAACCTATCAATAAAAAATATGCAACTCCAAGACTTGCAGCCAGCTATGGAAAAATATAACGATGTTCCTACTGTCAACGAATTTATCAAAGCAGCGCTACAACTTAAATCTCTCTTATTGAAGTAGCAAGAATAATTTTTCCAAAAGATATCACATATCGCTCCTTATCTGATCACTAGTGACCATCTAACAGATAAAGCGATTGACAAAGAACTCAGTTTACAGATCTAAACACCAGAATCTCAGAGTTCATTGAATGGCAAGGAACAAAAGAGGGGAGGAGAGCCAATCTGCTTGAGATTGAGGAGACACACAAGGACATTCTTTTCATAGATTGGGATGGAAGGATCAAATAAGCTGAACTAGCAGTGGAAACAGTGGTCGAGGTGTTAAAGAATATAGTAAAGGCGGTAAACCATACATTGTTTACCACCAACTTGGTAAAGGAAGGCAACCCGAAAGAACTACTTGATTTGAATGAATTGCATAACAGGTGGAAGGAAAGGGTAGAAACTCAAAGGGAAGCAATCACAAATTTTGATAAGACTGATTGGGATTCGTATTGGCAATACCTCGTCAAGCCACACAGTCAAATCATGACCCTTAACTTCTCTCTCCAATCGAATCAGTGGATGCTGCCACCTCTCACAGATGTGATTTTCGCAGGACAGGTCAGAATACATTTCAGGGCAGCTCCTCAAGTCAAATCGATGGTGGATATATGCGATTTGAGGAAAAAGTTGGCAGACAGAAAATCATCATCATAGCCTCTGCTTGTTAAGCCACTATTTGTTTTTGGATTTAGTTAACTAGTTGGGAGGAAGGTTGTTTGAAACCTCCTCAAATTTTTGTATGATCTATTTTTGAACATTAGTTAGAATAGTATTTATACCCTTCTCATGCATTTAGAGAAGAGTCCATAATTCTTTGGTGAAATTATGGAACGTGATCGTTTCTTTTAAATATGAGACTACTTTCCTTTGTTGATGCCCTTTTGTATACTTGGAAGATAATTTGATCTGAAGAAGGAGTTGATCTATGTCATTAGTCAAATGAGCAAAACCTCTCATATATGGTGCTTCTATATTATGTGATTATTCTCATTTCTCTTTAATTAGTGACAACACTTTACTTTCATGAATTGTATACAAGATATGTTTTTTTGTTAAAGCATTAATTGCACTATTGTATGATGCCTAGTTGAGATTAGATATATATATATATATATATATATATGTAGTTTATACATTTCCTTGACTAACTACTTAGTCAAAGAAATTATCTTTACAAGTTATCATCTTTGTTTTATGTGTGATTTATCTTTATTATCACATGTCAAGCAGATATCTTTGTAGATAGCATGTTATACAGAAATACCTGGGTTTATATTAGATCAAGTTAGCTAGAGATTTGCATGATAGACTAGGTTATTCAAGTTATCATTATTCTATTGCAATCACTCGTAAACCACCCACTCTCATTTTAAAACCCACACTGGGAAACTGGTCCCATTATCCCCAGTCGAAGACACCACTTCAAACAGAAAAGGAGTTGTCTTAAGGTCTGGACCAGGTGGTTATCCTCCATGTTGGAGCAGCAGAAATTTGAGGCTTCAACATTTTGGCTCTAGAAGGAGGGCATCCGACTACGAATGGCATGTAAATCTAAATATCAATTGAATAATATTCATAAGAGTCAAAATCCCTCCACCACTTCTACACCTTCTAGATCTCATTCAAAATCTCAGAATCAGAAATATGAAGTTATAGAAACATCTCCCTCATCTCCTGAAGTAGTAAGACAACCACCTTCTCTAAATTACACTCCCGAGTCTTCCAAAGTCCATTCTTTAATACAAAAATTAGAACAGATATCCATTTCTGCTGAGAAACCAGAGAGGCCCGAAGCTTCTGAAGAAAGTGTTACTTCCTTATTACGAGAAGCTAGTGTATTAATTAGATTGCAAAGTGAAAAGCTTGGAGTAACTCCTATTGATTTTCCCATCCCTCCACGACGTAGGAAATTTGTTACATCAAGATCAAAATCAGATACTAGGGAGATCACATCACCCTTCCATCCATTCACTTCTCCATTCATTTCTACTCAATCCGCTCCTTCCCAACTAGTACTTCTATTAGTAGTACTAGCCCAGTAGTAAGTTCCTTTCCATCTATAACTAATTCTAGACTGGCCTTCCCATCTTTTTAGTCTCTAACTCAAGCTATGGCCAATCAACCCACTCAACCTTGGACAAGTCCTGGTGTTGTTCTGGTTGCTAATCCAAATTCTCTCCCAGTAAATCTAGAAAAATGCTTACCTAAGTACGATCTAGATGATGGTCTTGTAGGTTTTAACCCCGTACAAAAATTACCTGCATACGAATTCTAAATCACAGGAAAAATAAAAATGCGAGAGCGTAACACATAAAACACATATACACAGAGATTTCCCACTCGATCTCAAAACCGAGACTACCAGCTTGATTTTTCATTATATTCCTTTCAATGTTACAATACATATTTATACATGCCGAAGCATCCAATACCATGGACCGAAACCAATCGCGTCCAAAACCATGGACCGTAAAACCATAGGTAGGTTCGCCCAACCTAATATAGGGTC